>JAJLWO010000050.1:0-100827 GCA_030570775.1 Ogataea pignaliae | reverse complement strand
TGTGACGTGTCATTGACTGCCGTTGCACCTCCATCTGGGTCAGTTTGTTCGAAATTCAGCTTTGATTGTTGCTCAGGTGTAAAGCCCCTGTCATCAATAGCAATATAGTCCGTTCTTTTCAATGTCAAGTCTATACCGTAGCCACCTAAAGTCTCTATCTCTTTTTCTGTCTCACTTGGCACATATCTCCACACAAAGCTTAACTTCCCTGCTAGCGAGAACTGATATAGATTGACAAAAAATGATCTGAACTCGGGGGAAGTGTAGTCACCATAAAGCACAAAAATGCTATTCGATGATCCAATGATACGGTCAAATGGTAATACGCTGCCTTGGCTCGATGGAGCTGCCACAGTTTTCAAAGCAAAAACATCGTCCGTTTTGCAATAGAAATTAGATCCTTGTTGGATCCATGCCCTTATTCCTCGCTCACAAGTGGACGCGGGTCTTGCAGAATTTGTATAATATTGATAATGTGCTTCTATTCTGGGAGAATTGATTCTGTTGGCCAATTCGATGTCAATGATTGGCAGCTTGGTGGTCGATTCAACCAGAGATGACGCATAGTTATAAAAGTCCTCGTCAGAGATTTCGTTCTCCTCATGCAAAACGACTTCGAACCCATCAAGATCCTCATCGTACTCCGTTGCTACACCCAATAGCTTGGAAACCAGCGGAATGTAGAGTGATTCGTCTTGTGCACAGAATGATTCGATGACGTTTAGCTTGAACGGTGTCTTGTTCCAACTTGCCACTAGATTAAGATCAATTGATTTTTCAGGTAGCTGCCTACCCCAAACGGTGGCAATGAAAAGTATCAGCCAACTGAAGACAGACAAAAACATCATCGTCTGAAACGACAACACTCAATTGCTTGTGGTAATGCTTGTACTATATGTACGTCGCTTTCCATCAGTATTGGAGATAGGCTGCCGCTTAAGGAGACCTCCTTTTGCTGATTTTGTTTTCTCCTGAGATCCATCTCGTTAGTACTTTGTACGTGACAGGTGTTCCTCCTCTCTTCTGGGAGTGGACTTGAAAAGAGCCGCACCGCTCCATGTGCATGCTTGTTGGAGAGTATAGAGTCACTCCTGTCTACAATTAAGGAGAACTGTTCAGACTTCAGACACAAATCTTGAAACAGAACTACCCCCTCCTTGAATTTACTTTCTTGGAAGACAATTCTGAAATCAGAGATGAATAGAGCACTTTTTGTGAAACGATTGCCAAGGACCAGAGTTGCTATTCCTAGGTACAACTCCACATTGAACTCGGATAAGCATAGCAGCAGTAAAGGCCCCCACATCAACAGTGAAAAGTCACCAACAGTACAAGAGCTCTACGAAATCAATAAAGACTTGAGGGATGCAAACGTACATATAAGGATTCGCAATCCCGAGATTAATCAAATTCGAAGTGCCAATGCCTCAAGAAAGCTTGAATTTGATAGCCTGCAGACGCCGTCGCAGTCAATTCGATCTTCGACACTCACCAAGTCGGACAATCACGCATCATCACCTTCTCAACATCATGATCATCATCACGAGCTACACATTCAGTCGATCCGCGAAAGAATGAAGAGCATTCCCACGCCGAAACGGTTGAAGCTGCACCTAGACAGGTTCATCGTTGGGCAGGATAGATGTAAGAAAATCATGTCTGTTGCTGTTTACAACCATTACGTGAGAATTAACGATTCGTTAATAAGGCAGGCAGAGTTAGAACATCAATTGGCAAAAAGAGAAAAATTGAAGGTGAAACATCAGTTATTAGGTGCTCCCATACTGGAGGAGACCGAAGATAAGTTTTCAATTGATGCATCTGACCTTGATGACCAAAGCGACCTTCCTCAGCTGGAAAAGTCAAATATTATGGTGCTTGGACCAAGCGGTTCTGGAAAGACTCTGATTGCCAAATCATTGGCTAAAGTTTTAAAGGTGCCCATTGTGATCCAGGATTGTACGTCGTTGACTCAGGCAGGGTATGTTGGTGAAGATATAGAGGCGTGTATAGAGAAACTATTTTCAAAGGCTGACTTTGACGTTGATTTATGCGAAAGGGGGATTATAGTTCTTGATGAAATCGATAAGTTAGCGAAGCCCTCAACCTATAGTGGAACGAAAGACATATCGGGGGAAGGCGTGCAGCAAGGGCTACTCAAGTTGATTGAAGGCACAACTGTGACAGTTCAACCGAAGAGACATTCAACCAAGACTCAAATAACACCTGTAAAGAATACGGAAGATTCATATGAGATCGACTCTTCCAACATTCTGTTTGTGGCAATGGGTGCATTTGTGGGGTTGGATAAACTGGTTTCGAAAAGAGTCAATTCGTTGAATTTTGAAGGAAACGAAGACAGTTCAGCTCAAGGTGTTGAGAAGAAACAAATTCAGGATAATGCGTCACGAAACAGGCAAATTGAGCATATTACGCTTACCGACGGAACGTCAGTTTCTGCTCTAGAATATGTCTCATCTGAGGACTTGACCACTTTTGGATTGATTCCTGAGCTCATAGGAAGGATACCAATTGTCACTTCGTTGAAACCTCTAGAAATAGATGAGTTGCAATCAATTCTCATAGAGCCTAAGAATTCCATCGTGAAACAGTACGAATACTTTTTTTCCCAGTCAGATGTGCGGCTGGCTATTACAAAGGAAGCCATCGGGGCTATAGCTCAGCAGTCGATGAAGAATGGAACGGGTGCTAGAGGTCTCCGTACCACCTTGGAGAAAGTTTTACTCTCCGCCAACTATGATTGCCCAGGCAGTGGTATTTCATTCGTTCTAGTTGATAAAGAGGTTGTTGACTCCTTTGACAATGGAAACGACACCCTGAAGCCAAAGTTGGATACCAAAGCCAAGTACTATGCCAGAGGAGATGTCTTCAAATTTTTGTCCGATTTGCACAGTGAAGACCCCCAGTTGTCGTCAAAGATCGAGAATGAGCTACATATTCCAAAATCTCAAAGATTACAGCTCAGTCATTTGGATTCTGGCGAGAGAAAACATAGAGAATACATAATCTGAGAGAACTTAAAGCGTTACAGGAATGCCACCATCGATGTAGAGTCTTTATCAGTTATTTTAATGTCTATTTTTAACTGCCTATCACTTATAATAAACGCATGAAAATGTCGCCACATACACTCTCCTTTATCCTACAATTATAGCGTTAGAATCTAAGCCCATGATAAATTTTGGATGGTGGTATTATATAGATTTACTGATTGCCTCATCTTTGTAGATAAGGCATGGAAAGAAGGGGTGATAAGATTAGGGAGAAGCTGCCCCACGGGGAGTGCTTCCTCAATTCTGCCAACAATTATTCATGTGCCATTTAATCTTATCTGCCAACCCATCGTGCACAGCCCTTTTTAAACGCTAAAAGCTGAAATTTTAATGAGAAGAATATACATCCATTCCAACTTCTTTATCGTCTGGATATTACCTGAAAAACCAATTTCTAATTGTTAAATTAGCCAAAGGTTTATATAAGTGTCCAATTGTTATGGGAAAATGTCGGATGAAGTGACTGACACAGCGATCAGAACCAAAGAAGCGATAGATAAAGTGCTCAATGCGAAGCTCGGCAAGGGCAAACCTTCCTCTATCCACACAGGCGAATCTTCGGGACCAACATACGTCAGATACACCCCATCGTCTCTGGTAGAAGACACAAATGCCAACAAGCAAAGAATTATCAAGATAGTGGACAAACAGGTTGATCCCATCCTCCCGCCTAGTTTCAAAATCAGGAAGACACCTCAAGGGCCCAGTGATGACTCTCCTGTGCCCATATTGCACGGACAATCTACAGCGAAATTGACTTCTGAAGATCAGAAAAAGTGGTACATTCCACCCGCTATATCAAACTGGAAGAACACAAAAGGTTTCACGATTGCCGTTGATAAGAGGCTAGCCAGCATAGGGAAAGACGAAGATGCAGATGCCATGAGTAACAACTTTGGAAACTTGAGCGAGGCGTTGGAAAATGCAAGTAAGCAAGCAAAAGAAGAGTTGAAAATGAGAGCCAAGTTGAAGAACAAATTGGAGAAGCAGAAAGTGCTGCAGAATCAAGAAAGGTTGAATAGAATAGCACAAGAGGCTAGAAGCCAAGGTAAGAAGCCAAGCCAGAGCAGATGGGCCCATGATGACGAAGCGGACAGTGACGAAGATGAAGAAAAGTCTAAAGCTGCTTCCCAGAGAGAAAGGGCAAGGGCCGAGAGGAGACGCAAGGCAGAGCATGAATTAAAAACGATGTCAAGTACAGAGGGTAGGGTGAAAGCATTTGCCAGAGACCAAGGTCGTGACGTTTCGGATAGAGTGATGTTGGGAATATCCAAAAAGGAGCAAGAAAAACCAAAAATGGAGACTCGCTATGATTCAAGGCTCTTCTTGAATGCAGCAGCCGCAAACGCTAAGCATAGTGAAGACCAAGTTTACGACAATCCTCTTTTCAGTGCCCAAGAAACGATCAACGATATATACAGGGCCAGACAAGAGTCATCGTATAATGGGGAGGGAGGTACAGACAATGCTGTTGACGATGAGATCAAAAGGTTCGGTCAAGAGGAAAGGTTTGATCACCTATCCAAGAAACTTAAAGATTCTGGCAAAAAGCCTATTACAGCGTCTACAGGGCCCGTTACATTTGAAAAGGATCGCTCTCAAATAGGTTCTCAGATCGATGACGACACAGACAAGGAAAAAGAAAGGTATGGACTCGACGAAAGAAGTCTAAAGAGACAGCGACACGAGTAATCCACATATCCTTTCAAGCTTTCTGTCGATGAATGGCATGCAGAAGGCTGCCACCAATATTTTTTGTATTGAACCGAATCTTAAGCTTTACTTCACAGCTCAATTTGTAGTTGTCAGAGGGACAAATAGCTCATCCCCAGCAAATGCCTTGAAGTAAAAGCCACGTGAAGGAAGAGTAGTAACAGCAGGGGTGATATGCTTCCAAGACCCAGGAATTCCACAATACCAGCACATTGCAGTTTATTCCAAACTTTGCCTGTTTAGCCACGGAGGCAATGTGTCATTCGCAGAGATCACATGAACTTCGATTAAGGGTTTCGAAAGTAGCGAGATTAGAGAGTGGAGTTTAACTGTATATTTAGGTATATTTAGTCACGGCTGTGCATATAGTCCGAGCATTTCATATTTATATATCCCGTCGTATTCGTTCTTTCGAGATATGAAAGATTAACCATTATCCCCCAACAACAAGACAATCAATCTTCACACATTATAGCAATTGTGGTCAATTGATGCACCATTCACACATTTACAAAGAGAGAGCCTCGGAACAAATCTAGTTGTGTCATGACAGTGCGCCCGACTGACAGCATTGGGTCTCCTGCCCTCCATAATTCCCATATCGAACCCTTAAGCCTGAAGAAGTACAGGACGGGGCCAGAAAAGATGTCCAACGGCACTTTACAAGCGAACTCCAGAGCTTCATTGATGCAAGAGCAAGACGAAGAACAACCCGACAGGAGGATAGACACCACCAAGAGGCTAACGATACCAGATTTTGAAAGCACGAGGAATAGGAGCAATACGATAAACACAGACCTTACTACCGAATCATTCAATTCATATTATAGTTCGTCTCTTAACGATAACTTTGAAACAGATACTGATGATAGAAACCAGAAATCATCGACAGATTTTACCAATCCAACATGGGCGCTTTCGGACCTTTTACATGCTCTAGGAGAGAAAGACAGGCCGGCAGATTACCTGATACGAAAATCGAATGATTTGGTTTCACTTCTTCAACATAATGATGGTTTGAAAGATGAATTAGTGTTATCGTCTTTCATACACAGAATAATACAGGGAATGCTTTTAAACTCGAACTCGATCGTGGTTGGATGCGGCTACAGAGTAATACGGTATGTGGTAAACAGTGTTGAATCCTTGAAATTTTTCAACAGGATAAACCTTGATATCTTCATTGTGGCTTCTCTTTCGAAAGATCCAAAACATTTGATCGAAAGAGAGGAATGTTTGAAGCTAATGAGAAAGTATATAGCAATAGACGGTGGTTTGAAGGAGCTCAACCTTAACTGTGTTCGTTCGTTAGTCTCCATGGCAGAGGCAAGCGAGGACTCTTTGAGAATACCGGCGTTTGAAACCGTGATTGAAATATCTCTCCTGAGGCCAGAATTGTCCTTTAAGGCCAGTGGTTTGAAATTATTACTTCAATTTGTACTCGAAGGTCCTTCAGGCATGATTGCAATTTGTTGCAGTGCATTTGTCAAGATGTTGGAATTGCCAGCAACACGGCCATACGTGCTTGATGAGAAACTTATAGAATCATTGGTTTCTCCATTTATGGAAATTTCACATATAAAGCTAGAACGGTTACAAACTGCTGCTTACATGCTCACACTGACCTTGAAGACGTGGTCAGGGTTGATAGCATTCTCACACAACAACTTTCAAGCTCTCAGACAATTGATTTGTTGTTTGACGTTTGACTCTCTGACAATCAAAAACATGATTGTTCAAATCTTTCAGGATCTCTTTCGTATCAAGCCACTCCCCTGGATCAGCGCCAATGATGAGGCTCAGTCCGGAGTCATCCTGTTGAGAGATGCCGAGTTGGTTTCTCATAAGACGAACAACTATACGCGGAGTACTCCCGAGAAGGAAAATTCTGTTGTGAACCACTACACCTCACTGCTCCTCCAAGTATCATTGGACTGCGGGTTGATACCTAAACTGACTAGAACATTTGAAGATAGTACCGATACTAAGTTATCCAAAAAGATTGTTGTTCTACTGTCAGAAATTTCGTATATCAAGTCATACTTGATACCCTCACAGATGGCTCCTTTGATGGCACCATCTTTTAAGCTCAACAGTCTAATGGAAAAGGAGCTTAGAAAGTATCACAAGCGAGGAATCATAAGCGTTGGTGCGCACCATAACGCTGAAATTGCACACAAGTTTTCTAGAGACATAAAAACACGATTCATGTACTCCGTCGAAGATTCCGATTTGAAAAACATGCTTTTAGACACTCACGTCTTGACAACGAAGGAGTTTTTGAAGTGGGATTGGATGTTGATAACTGAATTGATGCAAGGTCCTCTTCGAAATCCCAAGAAGTTTGAGGAGACGGCCAGAACAACCAAGTTCTACAAGAGGTTGATTTCTTTTTACAGGCCTTTCAAATACAGATTTTCCACAATGAAGAAGACGAAAAGTAACCAGGCATTCATTAAAGCCGGCTGTGAGATCTTCAGAAACCTACTTTCAACTGCAGAAGGTGTCAAATATCTTTCTGAGAACAAAATCTTACCGCAAATAGCAGAGTGTCTTGCACAGGTTGATCCATATAGTGGAATAACAGCAAGCGACCCTTTATTCTCCAAACTCAAGTTAGAGACAACCCTAAGCTCGGGTTTCATCTCCTTTTTAGGTGTCTTATCTTCAGATCCCAGCGGAATACGAATGTTGGAGCAGTGGTGGATATTCGACATGTTGTACCATATCACGGATAAGAACACAGATAGACCAGATCTAGTTCGGATGATTATCAAAGAGATGAAGTATGACTCCAACAGTCACTTGAGAATAATACTGAACAAGGTTGCAAGCACCGGCTACTCTACACTGAGACTTTTCACAACGAGGTTTCTTGGCTCATTGCTGGACGTTGAGGACTGTGAGAGCTTTGCTTGTGAGGCATTGGTAAATCAGTTGTGCGACCCCGAACCGCAAATTTGTAACCTTTCAATAGATCTATTGACAAGATTTGCCAAGGATGAAGACAAGATACGACTGATTATTCGATATAAGCCCTGTCTGGATACATTGGACGCCAATGGCTTGCCATTGAAGTTGAAGCTGTTATCAACTGGTGATGGGTTCAAGTATTTGCTTCAAATGAACTTTGTTGAATCTGAGATGGAAGCCTGGATAGACATCAAGAACAAACAGTACGTCAGCAACATCGAATTGTTTATTGCCAAGAAACTGTTCAACTTCAAAAATCTTCAAAATGTTCCTTATCATTTTTTTGGAGAGTTGGTGAAGACTATGGAAGGTTTATCCTTATTAGAATCCACCGAGACCTTTGATTCATTCTCTAACGTGATAGCTTCATACACTTCCTTGATGGAATCCAACCAAGAATTTGAGTTTTATGCAAGCACATCTAAGGAAGAACAGGATGAGGTGTTACTGGACCTCAAGTCGATACTCTGGGCAATTGGCCACATTGGATCATCCGAACACGGGATAACATTGCTAGAGCTTGATGGTGCAACGGACAAAGTTGTTTACATTTGCAAACACTCACTTAATTGGTCTTTGAAAGGTACTTGTTTTTACGTCCTAGGTTTGATTTCACAAACCAGTCAAGGAATGGAGATCTTGGATGATATTGGGTGGTACACAAAAACCGGTCCGCTAGGTATTAATCTTGCCATATGCTTGCCTAAGAGTTTTGACGGACTCTTTGGAGCTTTCAGCTGTCCCGAAGAGGATAATTTGCTATCATCAGCCAAACTACCATCAAAGACTACAAATGAAATATTTGAAGAAGTCATGGCGATTGAGTTCATACCGTTTTTCAACAATCAAAAGACAGTCTCATATAGTACACCGACGTCTAACATCACGGGAATGCTGGGTTCATCATCGGTTTCATCCACGACATACTCACATGAATACCTGGTACTCTATGATATTTATCAGAATCTGATTATGGTGTTGAACAATCAAAGTAAGGCTTACAATAACTTGAACAAAATCAAGAAGAAGCATCAGCATTTGTTTGAGACAGAGCCCGCCATCTTGATTTTGATAGTGAAACTACTAGAATATCACAGATACAAGTCGCACTCCAGAAAATATCTCTTATGGGATTTTATAGATTTCAACAAGTTGATGGAGGTGCTCATGAAGAGGCAGAAAAAAAGGATGAAAGAAGTACCATCTGTTACCTCTGTCAATGGCCCATTACTGTCTAATTCCTTCAATCAGTCACAAACGCAAGCAAGCCAACCGCTGTTACAACAGCAAAGGGAGAGGTCGATTTCATTATCCAATCTACCGATGGGAGGAAGTACATCGGCTATGAACACATTGATGGAGATCAGCAGGAATGGTAGCAGTAGCACTATCAACCGGGTGCACCTGATCAGGAAGTCGCCGCCAATTGCTTAACTTGCAGTAAATGAGGACTGACTACAAACGGTTGTACCAGTTTGTGGATGACACTTATATATGACAATACTTAATGATATATGCTATGTTTATGGAGTATGTATACTCTTTCATTCAGTTCGATAAAATGACTTAAGTGGAAGTCAAAGGTAGTGAGCGCTTTCTTCCCTCTAAGAGAGAAAATGGTAGAACGGCAGTGCAGTTATAATGGATGATGTAATGTATTACGTAAACAAATAAATTAAATTACTAAGACAAACAAATTTTATTAAGAGGCGACAAGGAGAGTGACAGAGGCAGAGCTCTTTGGTTGGATGTCGCCATTCTATACCAATCAAACCTCTTCTTCTACTCTTATCATAAAAGTCAATTAGATACCATCCTGGTACATACCACTATCATCTTTCATTCACACGTCTTCTTTTTTAAAATTTACGAGATACTCAGCTTCCATTTCCTTTTAACACTATTCGTTACTTGTCTCTTTAGCTCCGTTCAGATATCGTAGAATATGGGAAACTCACCCAGCAAAGATGGATGTTCAACTTCGACTGTGTCAAGTAGCACACCTTCATCATCATTAGATGACCCCGACCCGTCGCAAAAGGCGCGAAAGTACCATACACAACAACAACAACAACAACAACAACAACTGCAACAAGATGCTACTTCAGATGTCATCTCGCAAACACAGCTGCAACCACGCAAGCAGCAGCTGACTACCGACTCTGTCGGCACCAACGCTAAACGTCTAGCAAAATTCAACACCATCGAACCATCACCTTGTTTTGAAACAAGTGTAAGAGACTCAAGCATAGAGGAGACCACATTAAACTTTTCTGCCATCCCAAACTCAAATGCAGATGCCACATTATCCACTATAGCCGGTAATTCCTTGAAGCAACAAACTAGATTGGAGCCAACTAGCTTCGAGTCATTCAGCAATGACAGTCACACCCAGAGAACACTTTCAGCATTGACTGTTTCTACCGCAGATCAGTCGAAACAGAAAAAGAAGTTTACTGCTTCGCCATCCCACGAATCTAACTACTATGAAATGGAGATTTCAGCATCCATGGCTGAAGCTTTGAACATCTCAAGGCCTCCTGCTAAGGAAGTTTCAGAGGATGTCAGTTCATCAATGGATAGCAATGCCGATTCTTGTTTTACAAGTAACTCTTTATCCTCAGTTTCATCAACCACCACGCCACCATTGGCTAAGGAAAACAGTGCATTGTATCCCATCAGAGAGCACTTTTTGGAGTCATCATCGGAAGCGGAAACGCTAACGGTACGTGATATCACTCAAGAGAAGGCTTTGGGTACTGCTCGTGGGCCATCTTTTGAAATGGACACTGTTTTCCATCAGGATATCGATGACACATTAAAATGTGCGACATCTCCAGCTTCCAAGAGGCTCATGCCGCTCATGCCACCAATGCTGAAAACGGCATCTTCTTCTACCTCTTCTGCTTCCTATTCCTCACATTCTTCGTCATCTTCTTCGTCCACTCTTGACATTGATTCTATCATTGGTAAATTAGTTGAGGCTGGTTTATCAAAGAAGAAATCACCTAAAAAGTTTACTGTTTCTTCTGGTGATATAAAGCTCATCTGTGCCAAAGCAAGAAACATCTTTTTGACTCAGCCAACATTGTTAGAGTTGGCAGCACCAGTCAAGATTGTCGGTGATATCCATGGTCAATTCCACGATCTGCTTAGAATCTTCAAACTTTGTGGGTTCCCACCGAATGCCAACTACTTGTTTCTGGGAGACTACGTTGACAGGGGTAAACAGTCATTGGAAACAATCATGTTACTACTTTGCTTGAAGATCAAGTACCCTGAGAACTTCTTCATGCTAAGAGGTAATCACGAAAGTGCAAGCATAACTAAAATGTACGGGTTTTACGATGAGTGCAAGAGAAGGGCCAACTTGAAAGTTTGGAAATCTATCGTTGATGTCTTCAATACCTTGCCCGTTGCAGCAACCATTGCAGATCGCATATTCTGTGTCCATGGCGGTTTATCCCCTCAATTGACAGATTTGAATCAGATTAAAAAGATTCAAAGACCAACAGACATCCCAGAAAGCGGACTGCTGGCCGACTTGCTATGGTCTGACCCCGATACTTCATCGTCTGGTGCTACCTTAACTGGTAGCGAGTGGTCTGATAATGATAGAGGGGTTTCGTACTGCTTCAGCAAAAAGATTGTCAACAAATTCTGTGACCATTTCCAGTTTGATTTGGTTGCAAGGGGACACATGGTTGTCGAAGAAGGTTACGAATTCTATGCCAAGAGAAAGTTGGTAACCATTTTTTCTGCTCCTAATTACTGTGGAGAATTTGATAACTGGGGTGCAGTTATGAACGTCAACAAGAAGTTGATGTGCTCATTCGAGTTGTTAAAGCCCTCTTCCGCTAAAAAGAAGTGATTCGTTAGGTTTCAATTGAATTTTCGTTAGTCGTATTTGTTACGATCCTTTTAACTGACGCTTTTTTATATCCATGCTTTTATTTTTTTACATCGATTACTTTTGTTCTTTTCATACTTTTCCCTCAAATGACAAATATTGGAGTTCTATTATTTATCTTAAGAGACGGCTGATCTGTGAGCTCTCCATTGTTAACTGGTAGATCAAGATGCCCCTCCGTGCCTTAACCTCCCCTCATAAACACATAGATATTCACCACGCGCACAAGTTGAATTTTCCCGAGGAATTTAGGCTGCAATCCTCACGACCGCTGCAAGTGGGTGAGCAGGAGAGCGTACGGGCCGCTTGCTGATTTACCGTGTATTGTACACAACAGTCTATATTCATCCATCTTTGCAGGTAGAAGAGGTCATGTCTCCAGCGTATTGCTCAGGCAAGCTATAGATAGATAGGGATTACATCCTCTCCATTGGCAATAGTTAATATCAAACAAATTCGATATGCTACTTAGAAGGGCTTTCAAAACACCGAATCGTAGCATGAGACTTTCGAGGTCAGTGATAACGTTGGCGACCGCCAACACCATCCATCCACAACCGCAAAGACAATCAACGTCAATGCCATCCGTGACAGCTGCATCGCTGGTGACGAGGCAACATTGTTTATGGAATAGGATAACGTTGCAACAACGAGCATCCTCCACAGAATCGGGATATCCATCGGCAAGTGCAATGCCAAACGAAGAGATTCGTAAGGAACATATCCTTCGCTCCTCGTTGGAATACCTCATCAAGGAACTGGCATCGTTCCCACTCCCTACTGTGTCATTGAACGATCTTTTAACATTCAACAATTCAACTTCCAAATCACACCATAACAAGACTCTCATGCTCCTCGACAATGCAAATGACACTCTTCGGGACGTTTTGATCTTGGTTGCCAAGAGATTGAGGGAGTTCATGGGTATGCCCTATATCGTCATCATGAACCCCAAGATTGGTGAGATACATGACACCTACTTGGAAACATTAAAAGTTTTGATTGATTTTATCGTGGCTAATTCATCTGAAGATTTTGAGATTGCCTCTTATAATGACGTTTCGTTCTTGGACAAGTTTAAAATTGGCTCTTTGGAGCAGAATGCTAGATTCATCGAGTGCTTGGATAAGACGATCGAATTACATACGGACAACTTGACTGTTTTGAGTGAAGGTTTTGAGGAGATTTCAGGGTTGAATCTGGTCGATGATAAGACATTCTTGAATGCACATTTGAAAGAGAGGATATTGATGAGGTTGTTAGCAAAGCATCATATTCAACTAAGCTCTCAGCTCTTGAAAGAAGGTGGAGATGTCCAACAATTATCCCACGTGGGAATCATTGAGAAGAATACAAACATACTTGAAATCCTTAACAGATCGTCCACTTTTGTGAACGATATGGCTGCATTGAAGTATGATGAAAAGGTGCATTTGAAAGTTGAAACAATAATAATCAACGAGGATGATTCGGTATCTAGGGAAACGTTGAATGATATTGCAGATTATGACAGGGCTACTCAAAAGGTTATATTCCCATACATCCCAGCACACATCGAGTACGTGCTGAACGAGATACTCAAGAACTCAACGAGAGCACATGTTGAGAATGGAGTCAAGGAACCAATTGAAGCCCTTATTGTGTGCAACAAGCCCAACGTGTTGAAGGATGGCCCACAGTTTTACAAGTTAGAAGTAAGAATACAGGATAGAGGTTTGGGAATCAAACCCGACATATTGGACAAGTTATTTGAGTATTCCTTTACCACGTTTGAAGGTGATGCCGTCAATGAGGACTCTTATAAGACTTTGAACAATACTGGTGGGAATCAGGCTAACGTTATAGCAGGGATGGGGTATGGATTGCCGTTGAGTCTGACCTACAATAGGTTGTTCCATGGTGATATCAATTTGAAATCTGTGTATGGATATGGTACTACCGTCTATCTCAAGTGGGTTGGTATTGATGCAAAGATGTTACTGGGTTGAACTTCCTCGTCAGCCCCCATTAGATTCTTATCTTTATTTATTATCTCAAAGCTGGCGTATACAACTCACTTTGATGATGTAAC
Organism: Ogataea pignaliae; assembly: GCA_030570775.1. Classification (NCBI taxonomy): domain Eukaryota; kingdom Fungi; phylum Ascomycota; class Pichiomycetes; order Pichiales; family Pichiaceae; genus Ogataea; species Ogataea pignaliae. The sequence goes on along the minus strand of JAJLWO010000050.1, from coordinate 87,086 downwards.
GAACTTTATTCTGCGTTTTAGATTCTACTGTTTTTTTTTTCTTTTTTCGAGTTTTACGAGCTTCGTAATAATCATATTTGATAGTATTCGTATATATACAGAAGGTAAAAAACCAGACTCAATTCCATCCCAATGCCTATAAATTATCACCTCTCTTTGGCGAAAACGAAAGATCCCAGGAAACAGAACTCATGAAACCAACAGCCTTTGATCTCTTGATGGCCTTCGTTAATTGTTTCTGCTTCTTTGGGTGTAGACCAGTGACGGATCTGTGCAGGATACGGCCTGATTGGGACACATACTTGGAGAGTAGATGAGGAAAACAGTAAAAGTCTAGTGGATTCACTTCAGGAGCATTGAAGGATAGATTGGCCTTCTGCCTTTGCCTTGCGAGCACCTGTTTATCGTGTATTGATTTTGACAACGAGAAATCGTACGAGTCGTACGTTGTCTTTCCTTCAAAAGTTGGAACAAAACGGGAACTCACAGCACCTTGAGAAGCTGCGTCTAAGCCTTCCTCTTGCTCTTTAAACTTATCGAAAGCTGATCTGATTGAACCATTGTTGGAAGAGGATTTGGATGATGATATAAGACGGGTCGAAATGAGCAGTGGGTGCTGTTTGAGCGTCAATATTGCGCTCTTGCGTGTGCTGCAAAGAGATAACATTTTGTGATTGCTTGTGAGATGCTTTTTGAGAAAGGAGTGCTGTTTGAGCCCTCGATAAAGTGGCCGAGCTGAGTTCGGTCTGTTCAATTGTGTATGTCTTTTAGGGATAATACAAAGACACATTGCCATTGGCATTCTCCGTCCAACAAACAGCTCCAGCGGTGAAAAATTGACTCCATCAAAAATCGACGTTGAAATTTCTCCATTGAGTCAATCGACGCTTAGATTACCTTTTTTGCTCTTTTTTCAGTCCGAGGGACCGTCTCTTTATAAACATAGCTTTGCGCTTTTCAAAAGATGTATTTTATACAAACAAGAATAGTACAAGTTTCTCAGCCACTTGGCCAGTTCAATTCTTACAGAGATTCATTAGTATTGTCAGTTAGTGGAGGATTTGTACACCGTTACTGAGATATTCCCGTACCTTGATAGTCCAGTCCATATTTCAATGGCCTTATCGGACCCCCACGCGACATTACCATCAAGCAAGAGGCAGCGACAGATTAAAAGCAGGAACCGGTCTTCTCCATCAACAGCAGAAGTTTGCCCAGCGTGTTCCAAGAGCCAGGATGGATTTAAATCTTTGGAAGTTACATGGATTGGATGCGAGATCTGCGAAAGATGGTTTCATACAAGCTGTGTGAACCTTCAAAAGTCTCAAGTTAGCACCATCAGTCAGTTCCACTGCCCAGCTTGCGAACCTAGAAATGGCCCTTCCCTCTTAAAAAGAACATCAAAGAGGTCCAGAAAAAAGATTGATTATATTGCACTGAATGATGGTTTGGAACTGAGAGAGCTTGACAAGCATCCTCATATAGCAAGCTTCAACGCTTTTGAGAACGATAGAAAGTTGGACGATTTGATCTACATAGTTACCCCACAGAAGGATTTCAACGAACATGGAATCATCAATGACGAAGTAATAACGAACATCATATATAAAACCAAGTTGAAAAAACCAATATTGATCCCCAATTGTAACCCCAACGTTGGCAAATGTGAAGATTACTATCAGCTCAACTTCAAATTCCCCAAACTCACGGTGAGTGAAATAGCAGATAGTGTCGGTGAAGACAATCCATTGCCAGTGATGGATGTACTTACACAAAACAATGCTCCGAATTGGACATTGGGCAAATGGAGCGACTATTTTAACCAGCCTTCCCAAGATAGAGACAGAATAAGAAACGTCATCTCGTTGGAAGTTTCACAAACACCATTGAACGAACGCATTGAATTACCCAAGCCTGTCGTTGACATTGACATCGTTAACAGACTCTTCCAATCGAAAACCATCAAAGAAGAACTACAAAAGAACAGTATAGAACCTCCAAACGTGAGTAAGTATATACTCATGTCGGTTCAAAACTCATTCACAGACTTCCACGTTGATTTCGGAGGCACTTCAGTCTACTATACAATCCTCAAAGGTGAAAAGCAATTCTTGATGTATCCTCCAACTTTGAAAAACCTATCCATATACGAAAAATGGTGCAAGTCAGAAAACCAAAATACAATCTGGTTTGGAGACCTCATTCCAAAACTGTCTTCAAAAGATACCCTCCAAATCGACGAACCGTCATACATGAACAACGGATTGAAAGTGCATATAAGTGCAGGTGACCTCCTATTACTCCCATCAGGCTGGATACATTCAGTCTACACCCCAGAAGACTCAGTTATCATTGGTGGAAACTTCTTAAACCTATTGAGTCTGACCAACCATTTGAGAGTGTACCAGTTGGAAATCGACACGAAGGTGCCCGATCGATTCAAATTTCCTGGATTTATCAGAATCGTGTGGTTGATTGGATACTATCTCATGATTGAATATAAGGATAGCACAATGCTGAAGAATGAGATGGTTGGGGTTAAGAATTTGCTTGTTTTCTATAGGACTCAGTTCAGCCAGTTGCAGAGTGTTGATTCAATCACGGACAAGAGCAAAAAGAGACTAATGATTAAGATTAGGAGTTTGATACCCGTTGGTGTCATTGGTAAGATTGACCAGTTCATTGAGAGGTTTGAAATTTGGTTCCAAGATCAATGCGAAAGGTTGGAAATGGATTGAAGCTGCAGTATGATGATGAATGTGATAGCTTCCGATAGGAATTTAAGTATGGGCCATAGGAATACAGACCGGTGTTCGAACTTATCAGGTGGATTGTGAGTACTTTTTTTTTCATAAGTTAAACGACGTGTCTCCAGCAAAGATAAATAAACAATCGCATATGGGAAAACAAGAACCAGATTATTAATGGGAAAGATAAGAGTACTACTAAAAAAGACACCTAAAACATTGAAATAAGAAAACACAAAAACAGATTTGTTTTATTTTTTTTCTGAGTGCAAAAATGGAGAGTCCAAAGGTGTAAAAGGAGAAGATAATAAAGATAAAGAAACAAAAAAATCTAAAGCCCGATGCATACAAAACGTTTATACAAAGAAATGAAACACACCTAGATTGGCAATTCTCAAGCCAGGATGCGCAGCCCACTAGCAGGAGCACCAATTTGGGTTACTTTAGTGATGCAACAAACCTTGCCCTTTTCAGTGGCGTGATAGAATGCACCAGTAAGTGCTTCCGTAACCTTCGGAGAACCCCTGTAGATAGGCGTGAAACTTCCAGAACAAATATCGAAGTCGGCATATGGATCAAAGTCAATCTCAATTGCATCCGTCGAGATGGAATCAGACTTGGCCTTGATCTTGTTGGCCTGTTCGGCTCTTGGACCAGATGGCATGATTGTCAAGAACTCAGATGCAAAGTAGGATGCCGAGGCAAAGTTCTTGTTCTTGAATGATTGGTTCATGGCAACTTGTAATGCGTTAACCCTGTGAGCCGGTTGAAGCTTTGCCCTCGTGAAGTAAGCTGCTAATTCAAGGTTGCGCTTGATGTCATCGGCAGGTAAAGCCCTTCTCTGTAACTCAATAGATAGGCCCAAGATGTAATCTTTGCAGATTGACAACACTTCTTTGCACTTCTCCTCATCCTCCTTGCTGTAAACCACCAAGACTGTGACGGTGTAAATCAACTCTCTGAACACTTCAATGGCCTCTTCCAACTTGTTACCCTTGAACAACCTGAAACCTTCGTGGAGCTTAGTTTCTAACACGTCGAGACCTGGAATGTAAGGCAACACCTTGTTAGGATTCTCTTCTTCTGGATCGTTTCTGATGTACGTTCTTAGCGACGGTAATCCATCAACGGCCGGAACGGATAACTTGCTTGCTTGGTAAACCTCGAGGAATCTTTTCCTCAATGGTTCGAAATTCACAACTCCCAATTGCTTGTTTAACATCTGAGCAGCAGGTTCAAATGCACCAGCGGCAACGTATCCAGCGGCACATTTGGAATTCCTGACCCAGTGGCCCAGTTCGCCCGTTAGTGCACCGGTCTCTTCAACTTCAAGATCATCCTCACCGGCTTCTTCATCTTCACCGACTTCGACATCATCATCGCCAAGATCCCAACCTTCGTCATCTTCCAAAGCTTCGGCATCTTCAAACAGCACCTCGTCATCATCAATAATCAATCCAGCAGGGGCTATTGCCTTATCCTGTGATTGATCCTCAAGCGTAACGTTCTCCATGTTGTTCATTAGAGCCTTTTCAAAGAATGACAAAGAGGCCGCTTCCAATGGCCAGGTCGAAGGACATTCAATCTTGACTTGTGGGACAGAGTTTGGTGCGCCTAAGCTTGGGAAATCAACATCTGTCTCAGTCAAGCCTGATTCAGAAAGAATAGATTCGGCAATATCATCCAGGCCATTAGTCTTGGCAGTGGCATATGCCAACGGAGTCAACCCAGCTTCAATGAACATGTGAATCTTCTTTTCGACAGAGTTCAAGAACAACGAGTTTTGAAATAGTGAAGAAAGATCCCCTCTGGATTCAGCAATTTGCTCCATCTTGGACAGCTTGTCAAGATCACCAGTAATCATATACAAGAAGGACAACTTTTCTAGCCTGTGTAACTGTTGGTAAACCAACTCGACAATCTTGATGTTACCCTGTGAAAGAGCCTCCTTGCCTAGTTTCTCCCAGATACCCTTATTATTCAAAGTCTTTGCCTCGGTCAAAGCTGTTTCCAAGTTGTTGCACTCTATGGCTAGATCGAATCTGGTCTCTGGATCTTCAACAAACTGTAGAGCAATCTCGGGATAGCCTCTTTTTTGCAAGTAACCAATGATATTTTGACCAACCAAGTTTGAAGACGAAATGATTCTTAACACTTCACTAAAGTTCTTGTTAACAAGGGCTCTCTTGAACCTGTATTCGGTTGGATCAATTGGAACAATCTCAACTTCTCCCTTTCTGTTCAAGCAGAAACAGCTCTTGTCTGACACCTTTGTGATGTACATGGTATTTTCCAAAGTCTTAATGGTGCCATTATCACCGTTCAAAAGGGCATACTTGATATGATTCAACGTTGAGTAGATTAGGACACCAGTATCGTCCCATGCTGCACTCTTGACTCTGATAGTTTCGTGCATGGACATCACAGTTTCAAGTTTCTTGTTGGCAATCGTGATGGTATGTTTGGATAGTAGGGCAACGTATTGGCCATCGGCAGACCAGGTGGCATATTTGGCATTGTTGATTTGAACCTCCGCTAGTTCCTTCTTTTGTTGAACGTCATAATGAGTGACAGAAGTTGGTTTCATTAACAAGATGGTACCAGAGTTAGTTCCTGCTGGGACAATGTCTCTGACTGTTGCATCAAGTTCAATAACTTTCGTAATAGCGTTCTTCAAATCTCTAACCTCCAACTTGTGGGTTATCTTGGAAAATGTAACGTATCTGTTACGGGCAATGAAGCATGCAGCGGTAGCCTCGCCTTCTCCCCTCGAGCTTGGTTCTAAAGCACCAACAATTTCCTTTGGTAGAGTGACATAGGAGTAAGTTCCATTCTCATTCTCACCTGATTGAACTAATAAAGAATGCTCTGCTTGATTGTAAGAAATACTTCTAATTTTGGTCCAGGATTTATTCATCTTGTTCAGCGAAAGCATTGGTAACGACACCTGTTGCTTGTCAAATTGGTACTGCTGGACTTGATTTTGGTTGTTGATGAAGAACAAGTTGTTAACGTTCATTGTACTTGCAGGACGTTCTCTATCCAACTTGAAAACCATCACTCCCGAATCGTGACAAGATGCAAATAAGTTCATAGTTGGATGAGCTGCAATTAGCCAGAATCTATCATTTTCACGCTTGAATTGCTTCACTGGTGTCCTCTTATTCAAATCCCATGTTCTAATCGTTCTATCTTCACCAACGGAGATAATCAAGTCTTCACTTGGGTGGAACAAGACACATGGAACATTGTTGGTATGGCCTCTACAACTATCAACCTCCCATGCTCTGGTTTCACTCATTCTCCACAACTTGACAACTCTATCGTCACCACCAGAGACGATCAATGGCATTGTTGGATGGAATGTGGCCCAATTGACACCTTTATCATGACCTTCCAAGACATACTTGACAACGGCGTCGGTGTTTCCAAAGATGTCCTGTTGTGGGACCTGGTTTCTGTTAAACTGATCCTCGTAAGGTCTAGAGACAGACATACCACCATGTGGTGCAGAGTGTTTCTTTCTCAATCCTGATATATCCCAGACTCTAACGGTCTGATCCAAAGATGCGGAAACGATAAGATCTTGGGATGGATGGAACTGTGCACACATGACGTAGTGGTTATGACCTGTCAAACAGGCAATCTCTTGACGATTTTGCCAATTCCAGATTCTAATTGTTTGATCATCAGAACATGAAATGATCCATGGTAGGTCATGATGAAAGAAGACTGTTCTGACGTAGTCCAAATGACCGTTCAAAGTGAAGAGACACTTTCTTGTTTGTAGGGACCACACTTTAATGGTGTAATCGTCAGCGCCAGATACAAAGATTGGTTGTGTTGGATGAAAGTCAACACCTCTGACTGGACCATCATGATCTTCAAATCTATCGATCAATGTTCCCATACGGTAATCCCATAGTTGAATTGTTGAAGAATGTAGGGAGACCAAGATCCAAGGTCTCTTTGGGTGAAATGCAACACCTTTAGCCCTGGAAGACTTAGACTCAAACTGTTGAATAGAAGGGGACGGGGGTTCATATTTTCCATCAAAATAATGTTAGTATTGAAAGATCTGATGTGATTGTGAATTGATTGAAGAGTGGTCCAAAGAAAGAGGGAAGGAAGAAGAACAATTAGAGAAGAGACATACCTTAGTTAGCATCTTCATCTTGAGAGAGAGAATGTGTTGAATCGAATAAGGTGTAACTGTCTATATGAAGACTAGATGCTGGATGATTCAAATCAACAACAAGGCTTTGTATGATGGAATTGAGCTGGATGAACGAGTTAATGGAAAAGAGGAAGCAGATGTTAAACAAGAAGAAGGAGGGATTGCTTTGTTTTGTGTACAAACAAATGGTGATTGATCGATCCCTCTATAATGTGTGATGGTGGTGTAGAGGGAGATTCAGGCTGATGTTGATACGATATACATGCCGTTGAAGGGCCCCGTCACACGTCCATCCACCGGCCAGGGCCAGGGCCAGGGCCGGTGCCAGTGCCAGAGTGCTGCGTTGTCATTATGTTACGTTTTGTATCATTACGTAATATATGAGGCAATTACTTCTTATGTCCCTGCCCCTGTGCTGTGCTGTGCTGTGCTGTATCCAGCACGTCTGTTCCTTCCCCGTGTTGGTGTTTGGCGGGCGGGAGCAGTGAGTGAGCGCGGCCTTTGGCTTCAGGTACGCGTCGTTTATGTGTGTTACTTACCCGGCGGCAAGATAGGGAGGGAGGGGGATAATAAGGGCCACCTGCAAAAAGATTTGATGGATCTGAATCCTGTGTCATTACATAAGATAATACGTCAGCTAGTATAAACTAACAGGGTGAGCAAACAGAGTCGTGTACCCATTTCAAAATAAATTTTGGCCAACTTTTCGCACTGTAAAATGAAAGTGAAAAATTCAGACAAACTTTCAACTTTTTTGTGTACAATGAGTGATGCTCAGTATGTTCAATGCTGAAAAATAGAGAGAGTGAGTGAGTGAGACAGAGAGTGGGTAACAAACAGGTGCAGAGTTTGGAAACAGACCCACAACGAAAGGAAGAAATCAACATAATATTTCTGAGGGTACTCTAACAGACATTCAACAACTACTACCATACTCTATCCCCTTCCTTTTACAAGCTTCCCTTGGATCAAAGATACCAAGCAAATTAGTAGCTTTCGAATCATTTCAACAAGAAAGCAAACATCCACACTTGCCCAGTTTGGTTTTACAACTGTAAACAGAAGTGAGACAACATCAACCACCAATCATTACATACTCATACACACATACACAAAATGTCTAGATTCTTTGTCACTACCTATGAATCTGATTCATCTGACGATGAATTGCTCTCTTCCGAAGATGAACTTTTATCATCCTCTGCCTCTGAATCCGAATCTGCTCAAAATTCCGATGACGAATCCGCTGATCAAGGTTCTGATGAAGATGATGAAGCTGATGAGGATGACACAGAAGAATGGGATTCAGATTCCGACGATGATGATTCTGATGATGACTATACAACCGGTAAAGTTAGAGGCCCATCTTACTTCTTAAAAGATGGTGGTGCCAACGATTCAGAAGATGAAGAGAGTGACGATGAAAAGAAAGTCGTCAAGAGTGCAAAGGAAAAATACTTGGATGAAATTGCCTCATCCGTCGATCAAATTGAAAACTTTTCAATGGTTGAAGATTGGATCAAGATTGCAAATGAATTTGACAAATTGTCAAAGGCCGTCTCAAGATTCCCACAGTATCACATTCCTGTCCCAAGATTATTTATCAAGTCATTGGCCATCTTGGAAGATCTCATCGTGAACTTCCAAGAGAAAGATACAAAGAAGAAGCTAAACAGTTCTGAATCCAAATCTTTGAATATTGTTAGACAGAGAGTCAAGAAGACTGTTAAGGAGTACCAAACAGAAGTTGAGCTATACAGAAAGGATCCTGAACAATACGAAAACGGTCCAACTGCATCTCAATTGGAAGAATCAGAAAAAGAACAGGCTGCTAAGGCACAAACATCTCCTGATGCAGCTGTCTTCACTATCTTGCGTTCCATCATAGAAACTAGAGGTAAGAGAAACGCTGAACAGGCAGAACAGATTGCCGCTCTAGAAGAACTATCCGCTGAAGCAGCAAACCCATATCAGCTTATATCCATCTACTTGTTGTTGATCCCAGTCAGATTCGATCTATACAACAAGGCTTCCTTTATGCCTGTTGCTCAATGGAAGTTTGCATTGAGAGATATCAACGCCTTCTTGGACATCTTGAACAAGAATCCTCAATACTACGTCAGTGAATCCGCTCCTCCAGTTGATGACATTGAGATTGAACCTGAAGCAGATGCTAATGGTATCAAGCACATAATTGGTTCCATCGTTTCACTCGTTGAAAGACTGGCAGATGAGTTGACATCACATCTATTGGTGATCGACCCTCATTCTTCAGAGTACGTTGCAAGATTGAGAGATGAATCATCCGTTTACACTCTGTTGGTCAAGGCTCAACTTTACTACGAAAGAATAACATCCACTGCTGACTCATTGTCTGCCAATGGTGAACAACTATCCAGAGTCATCTTGAAGAGATTGGATCACATTTACTTCAAGCCATCCAAATTGATTGTCTTCTCCGAATCTGCCGCTTGGCAATCATTCGGAGATAGTGCCAACTCTACAATCTTTTCCAAAATTTCAGAGACCGGTCCACAGGGTGTCAATTATACCAACGGTTTGATGGATGCACTATGTTTGACCTTGTACAAGCAATCCAACTCCATATTCAGAAAGAAGGCCGTCCTATATCACATCTACTACTACGCATTCAACGACCAGTACTACAAGGCCCGTGATATGCTGTTGCTATCTCACTTACAGGCATCCATCCATACTGCAGACCCACAGCTACAGGTGTTGTTCAACAGATCGTTGGTTCAACTTGGTTTGAGTGCGTTCAGATCGGGACTAATTCCAGAGGCTCAACAGGCATTAAACGAAATTGCCACTTCTCCAAGGCAAAAGGAGCTCTTGGGACAAGGTGGCCAGAGGTTCCAGACACAACAGACCCAAGTTGACAAGCAGAGGCTATTACCATTCCACATGCACATCAACCTGGAACTACTAGAATGTTCATTCTATACTGCCTCCATGTTGATCGAGATCCCACAGATTGCCCAAAACTCAGACTTTGCCAAGAAGAGACAAGCATCATCAAAGGCATTCAGAAGAGTCTTGGAATACCACGAGAGACAGATATTTGCCGGTCCACCAGAAAATACAAGGGATTATATCATGCTAGCCTCAAAGGCATTGTCCAATTCAGACTGGTTGAAAGCTTCCGAATTGATCAATTCAATCAAGATTTGGGAGTTATTCACCAACGTTGAACAACTAAGAGGCATGATTGTTTCCAAGTTGAAGATTGAAGCATTGAGAACATACCTGTTCACAAACAGGTCGTTCTTCTCAAAACTGTCAATCTCGGACCTTTCATCATCCTTTGAGATTCCTGAATCGCTGGTGAAATCAACCATTGCAAGAATAATTTATAACGATGACTTGAGGGCCTCCATTAACCAGGTGTCCAACGTTTTGGTGTTCACCGAAGAATCCCAGAGTGCTCCAAGCAAGCTTCAAGAGATTGCTCTAGGTTTGAGTGAGAAGGTCAACCAGATCATCGAAAGAAACGAGAGGTTGAGCACCGGCGGTTATCAGGTCCAGTATGAGAAGAAGCAAAGCAATAAGAATTCAAACGACCAGAAGAAGTGAGTGGGGCCCGTACCACGTTTGCATTTTTGATCATCCGATGTGACCGGTTTGAACCTGTGTCTCATCTTGTTTGATGTTCATTCCATCTTCTATTTATACATAGTTTTCGGCATCCTTGAGGAAATGTGCATTCGAATGATCTTCTATTTTTTTGTGACTTTTTCAACATTGTATCTCTCCTATCCCTTTCTTTCCATTTTTTCTTGACTGTTTTTTTATACATCTTCTACACCTGTTACAAAGTATCATGTTTCTATTTCCTCTTCAATTTAATTTGCGTTTTTCCTCTACATCAGTTGGGCCAAGTGTTGTCTCTGCATCGATCGGTCCCCAGATAGCTATTTTTGAGTATAATATCTGTAGGGTAGACTGAGCAGTGATCGAGCAGTGACACTACTAGCCACCATATGTAAATTACCCAATGGATACTATAAAGACTACTATGCCGAGAGCTTCCACACTGTTTCAACCAAATAGGGGTACGGTAATAAAGCAGACACAATCGGAGTCGAAAGCCGAGCCCAAAAATAGAACAAACGCTGCAACGCTTTTACACAGCCAACATACACTTCCCAAATTTGGCTGCGCTGGCTGAGGCTGCAAGCAGACAAGCTTAGCAAGCAATTGACAAGCCTAGTTGGTCACTCTCCCAACCCCAAAGCCCAAGATGAATGTGCCTGTTAAGTCATCACATCTCTTCCAATTCAAACGCTTTAACCTCTGTACTAGACACTGGCAATTCCAATTGACCACTTTTAGAAGAAAACAGAAAGGAAAAGTTTGCTCGTTTCTCTTTGGCCAGGACATCAACAATTTCCACAAGTGTCACTTCACACCCCACTTCTCTCTTCACACTATCCCCCAATACCATCATCATCAACAACAGCAACCAGACATTCATTCATGATGGACAGACTCTTACACACGTATCCAACAGCAGAGAAGAAGAAGAGCTACGAATTTAAAGATACACTGGGCGCAGGCTCCTTTGGTACCGTGCGCCATGCGATCTACAAACCAACGGGAGAACAGGTTGCAGTCAAGATCATCCTTAAATCAAGGTTGAAGGGCCACTTGGACGTTGTCCTACGTGAGATCAAGCTTTTAGAATCTGTCAAGCATGAACACATCGTGAGATTGTTTGACTGGTTTGAAACGAGGCACAATTTTTACATCGTTACACAGTTGGCTACCGGTGGTGAATTGTTTGACAGATTGATTGAAAAAACCTCGTTTACCGAGTTCGATGCCTGTGAGATCATCTATCAGATGCTTTCTGCAGTTGCCTACCTGCACGCTAGAGGAATTGTCCATAGGGATATCAAACCTGAAAATGTGTTGTATCTTTCAAAGGATGACAGTTCACCAATCGTGTTGGCGGATTTTGGTGTGTCGAAGCAGGTTGGTGAGGACTCTGTTGAAAAGTTGACCGGAGTTGCCGGCTCGTACGGTTACATTGCTCCTGAGATTTATGCCAGTGAAGGTTATGGTGATTTGTATGGGTTGGGAAAGGGCGGTTATACAAGCTCCTGTGATATCTGGTCCCTTGGTATCGTTGCATTCACATTGATTGGTGGTTACTCGCCGATAAGAAGTGAGACTCCAGAGGATTTTTTGGCAGAGGTGAGGTCGAACAACTTTGTCGTCTTCCATCAGAAATATTGGAAGCACATCTCAGAAGAAGCAAAGGATTTCATTCTCAAATCGTTGGATATTGACAATAGAAGAAGACCGTCCGCGAAGCAACTTTTGGTTCATCCGTGGATCATGAACCACTTGAGCACAGCAAAGTCGAAGGAGGAAGACCAAAGTGCAAACATTATTGGCAACATACAAGAAGGCTTCAACGCACAGGCCAAGTTGAGAAAGGTGTTCAGGTTCGTCATCATACAGAACAAGTTGAAGAAGTTGAGAGAGATGAGACAGCTGACCGATTCCTCCTTCGACGAGGGCGAGGAGGATTTCGTCTTTCATGGCAACTCTAACGATTCGAAATTGATGGAATCGTTTGACAAAATGAACATTGACAAGTATAAGGACCTCAAAGGCGTTGGTGGTAGCAACAGCAGCACCAGCAGTCTTGACAGTGAGGTCAAGCAGTTGAAGAGCGATACCATTGCTGCAACGTTCCACAACTTGGTCAAGATGGCACAAGACAGCAAGCATGAGATCAAGAGGTATCAGGAAACCGAGTCTGAAAGTGCTGGTGATGAGGCAAAGAATTGATGGGAGCAGGTTTGGTTTCTATTGCAACTGTGTGTCTTTGAATTTTTATCTTTTTTATTATTATCTATATATACGTGTATACACCACTATCATCTGAGAATTGGGATTTGGGCATCTCTAGCAATCAGTTTTTGTTTCTGTTCATATTCACAAACGTTTGTCTTTCATATTAATCAATTTGTGTATCCGATTTCTACTATACGGAACTTTAAATCATAAGTCTAATTATCAAAATAGAAGGCATTATTAGATTATTGTGAGGAGAAAACACACAGCATTTTCTCCTCCTTTCAAAAAACACAGAATCAGTCTATCCCAAAAAAAAATCTATACCAAAGAGTAAAATGTGAATGATACAACTAACATACGCCCCTCTCACAAAAAAAAAACAGAATCAATCACAGATGAAGTGTATCATAAACTTCACAGCATCTAATCGACTTCTTCAACAGTTGGACCTTGAGTCTCCTCGGTAGAACCTGGAGCACCAGGGAATCCACCTGGAGCACCACCTGGGGCAGCACCTTCAGGAGCACCACCGTTGGCGTAAAGCTCCTTCAAAGCCTCGTTACCAACCTGTTCCAACTCCTTTCTCTTTTCATCGAATTCTTCAGCGGTGGCAGTCTGGTTCTCGTCCAACCATGCGATGGTCTCATCACAGGCTTTCAATAGAGCCTCTCTCTTTGAAGCTTCAACCTTTTCTTCAAATTGCTTTTCACCAGCGGTGGTCTTTAGAGAATAAGCATATGATTCTAGACCGTTCTTGGCTGCGATTCTGGTGGCTTCTCTTTCGTCCTCTTCCTTGAACTTTTCAGCTTCAGAAACCATTCTTTCAATGTCTTCCTTTGATAGTCTACCCTTGTCGTTGGTGATGGTAATCTTTTGAGTCTTACCGGTACCCTTCTCCAAGGCGGAAACATTCAGGATACCATTGGCGTCAATGTCGAAGGTGACTTCAATCTGTGGAACACCTCTTGGTGCTGGTGGGATACCGGAGAGTTCAAACTTACCTAGCAAGTTGTTATCCTTAGTTCTTGCTCTTTCACCTTCAAAGACTTGAATCAAGACACCTGGTTGGTTGTCGGCATAAGTTGAGAAAGTTTCAGACTTCTTTGTTGGGATGGTTGAGTTTCTTGGGATCAACTTGGTCATGACACCACCGGCGGTTTCGATACCTAGGGAAAGTGGAGCGACATCCAATAGTAGCAAGTCTTGGGTCTTTGAGGAGGTGTCACCGGACAAGATGGCAGCTTGAACAGCAGCACCATAGGCAACAGCTTCATCTGGGTTGATGGACTTGTTTGGCTCCTTACCGTTGAAGAAGTCAGAGACAAGCTTTTGAACCTTTGGGATTCTTGTGGAACCACCAACTAGAACAATCTCATCAACTTGAGATTTGTCCAACTTGGCATCCTTCAAAACCTTTTCGACAGGGTCAACAGTAGATCTGAACAAGTCTTGACATAGCTCTTCAAATCTAGCTCTGGTGATGGAGGTGTAAAAGTCAATACCTTCGAATAGGGAATCGATTTCGATTGAAGTTTGAGCGGATGAAGACAAAGTTCTCTTTGCTCTTTCACAAGCAGTTCTTAATCTTCTCAATGCTCTTTGGTTGGTGGACAAATCCTTCTTGTTCTTTCTCTTGAATTCGTTGATGAAGTGAGTAACCAATCTGTTATCGAAATCTTCACCACCCAAATGGGTGTCACCAGCGGTGGACTTGACTTCAAAGATACCATCTTCGATGGACAATAGAGAAACATCGAAAGTTCCTCCACCAAGATCAAAGATCAAAACGTTCTTTTCACCTTCGTCCTTCTTATCTAGACCGTAGGCAATGGCAGCAGCAGTTGGTTCGTTAATGATTCTCATAACGTTCAAACCAGCAATCAAACCGGCATCCTTTGTAGCTTGTCTTTGGGAATCGTTAAAGTAGGCTGGGACGGTAATGACGGCATCGTTAACCTTTGTACCTAGGAAAGCCTCAGCGGTTTCTCTCATCTTAGTCAAGATCATGGAAGAAACTTCTTCTGGGGAGAAGACCTTGGTTTCGCCCTTGTACTCGACTTGGATTTGAGGCTTACCGCCCTTATCAATGACGGCGAATGGGAAGTGCTTCATATCACCTTGAACTTCAGGATCGCTAAAGTTTCTACCGATCAATCTCTTAGCATCAAAGACGGTGTTTGAAGGGTTCATGGCAGCCTGATTCTTTGCGGCATCACCAATCAATCTTTCAGAGTCTGTGAAGGCGACGAAGGATGGGGTTGTTCTGTTACCTTGGTCATTGGCAATGATGTCAACTCTATCGTTGGCGAAGTGAGCGACACAGGAGTAGGTGGTACCTAAATCAATACCGACGGCTTTGGACATTTTCTATTAGTATGGTTATAGTTAGATCTGTTATGAATCGAACTTTACTGGCCTGAAAAAAAGAGAAAGAGAGAAGAGGAACAGAAGAATAAATAGGAGGAAAAGAAGGAAGGAAATAAAGAAAGAAAGAAGAAGACTAACAGTGGTAAGTGAGTAGATGGAGACGTTGGCAATGGTAGCCACCAGTTATTGGTCAAGCTGGTTGTCGAGTTGAGAGGATGTTCGACGAAAGGAGCCTCCATTCAGTTGGGTGAATGGCTTTAAATTGAAAATTTCAGAAGGTTTCTAGAAGGTTCCACAGGGCTGTGCTTCATTATGCTGTGGCTGTTGCTGCAGAACGTGAGAAGAGATCCGATCTGGCATATGAAATGAAAAGAATAAATAGCAACACAAGGCTGTGTCTGTTTTTTTTTTTGTTTTTGTTGAATTTGGTGGTGCGCGGCTGAAGTTTAATATAGCACGTGGTGTGTGCGCACGTGAGAATGGATAGAGCTGAGAGATCATCTAAAACAAACAACAACAACATATATACACATACAGTGTCAATGATGATTATCCATATCTACTACATATAAACATCACTTTCCTCACTAACTTACTAACAACAGATCGACCAATCAGTCAGTTTCAAATGCCGATACAATTGAGAGAGAAACGAGTAATAGACTCGAGCGCGTACCTAAAAGACTGGCTTTCAAGATTCTTTCAACAATTCACCAGTGGGAATTTTACTTCTCACAGATTCCATTACAAGTACGGCAAAGTCTTGAAGATACTCCAACCGTTGAGGGTTATTAAAAATACAAACTCCAATAAGCAACAATCAAACACGCGGCACAATGGACTCTACACTACAGTGGCAGATGCAAAGCATAGAATACTCGCCATTTTAACCCCTGAAGCAATATCCAACTTTGAAAGGATGGAAAGAGCCAGAGTTACAGCAAACACGTTAAATGCAGAAATTGAAGTGCGTAGTTTTCGGCTCGTCTTCATGAATGATTACCAAATCTATAACGAGTTAGACGGCATGGTGCTACTCGAGAAAAGGAAAAAACTACCACGCTCAGTCTTGCAACAGTTTAAAAAGGTGGAGAAGAATCCCTTGGCAAGGAAATACATTTCAAAGATGAACCTTGCATTTAGATATGCAGTGTTGGAGATTACCGATTTTAAATTGATCAACAGGGATCAGGTGATGCTAAGTACTGTTGATGAAGTTCGATTCATCTATTATCATCCCCTGTATAAGAAGGTTTTCTACAGGGTCCAAAACCTCCGCCCCTCACAATCCAAATACGTGTTTGATGACGAAGATAGTGAAGGCTTCAGTGATTCTGATTCTGTTGATTCTGACGATAATGATACTGCTCATGAACCATCAGAGGATGATGGCGAACCAATGCTCAACATGGATCCTTTCCCCATGTTTTGATGAAGAAACTAGAGATATACCCAAAGACACCTCTGCACCGATGAAGTAGCCCATCCATAATATTCCTGCCACCGCCTTCAAAAAGGCGTTTCGCCCTACGCATTTTCTAGTCACATCGACAGACCAAACCAGAGTAAGAATGGAAGAGTAGAAGTAACCTGAAGAAGAGTTGAACTTTTTCTAGATCCACAACGAATTGCCCTTCTATACCCCTACCTTTGAATATCCGAAACACCAATAACCTTGACGACAAACATTTTCTCTTTTTTGTATAGCAACTTTAATAGCTCATAGCATACTTTCTGAGCTCTCCGACACACCGTACATAGTAGTCTCAAGAGAACCAGTTCAGTACTTCAAGAAAAAAAAACCGGGGAAAACTCTGAAACAGATTACATCTCACCTACTCCCTCACTTACACTTATACTTACACACGCATACATACACACACATAACAGACAATGTCAACACCAGCCAGAAGAAGGTTAATGCGTGATTTCAAAAGAATCCAACAGGATTCAGCAGGAGGTGTCTCTGCTTCACCCTTGGCAGACAACGTGATGATCTGGAACGGAATCATAATCGGACCTCAAGATACACCTTTTGAAGATGGAACGTTTAGGCTGAGGTTGGATTTTGACGAACAGTATCCGAATAAGCCACCAAAGGTGAAATTCATCTCTGAGATGTTCCATCCAAACGTTTATGCATCGGGTGAGTTATGCCTAGACATACTACAGAACAGATGGTCACCAACTTATGACGTGGCGTCCATTTTGACTTCGATTCAATCCTTGTTGAACGATCCCAATATTAATTCACCTGCTAATGTTGAAGCTGCCAACTTGTACAAGGATCATAGGTCACAGTATGTCAAGAGGGTCAGGCAGACCGTTGAGAAGAGTTGGACTGAGGATATGATGGATGTTGGTGATGACGATGACGATGACGAGGATGACGATGACGAGGATGATGATGATGATGAGGATGATGATGGGGATGATGATGAGTAAGTGTAGAGAATGTTGAGTGCATGACCCTCTTCTTGGCTACTTCCTCTTTCGTGAGTTTTGTCATCCGTCTTTTTTTATACTCTTTTGGGGATTTTGACAATCTATCAACGCACTTAGACACGCCTTTTTTTCCACCATTAATACACATTTTCAACGATAACTGAAACGAGTAAAATGATAAGCTACAAGAATGCCATGAGAAGCCCCATCATATCCTCATACAAAAAGACTAACCATTAAATTCACTCATGATGAAAATTTCATCGCTATATACACAACCACCAATCACCCTTCCTTAGGAACTATTTCTCCAACTAATGGCCCAGCACAGTGGCAAGATACACAGCAAGACAAACAGCACAAGTACCAACACTAATGGCAACCCTAGCAAAAGTCAGCCCACCAACCCTGGTAGAATCACCACAGGTAGCAAGGTCCTGCTTTCCATCATCATCACTGCCACCACTAGCAAGAACAATCTTATGATGATGATCATCATCATCAACGGTAGAAACATCAGGGGTGTCCCATTCGTACACTGGAGGTGTTCCTGATAGGTTGATTTTCCTGTCAATTTTAAAATTGATCAAACTTAACAAGACTACGAACGCAATGATGACCCTGTTGATTGGATTCATCTTACGGTCATCCTTATACTGTTGGAGTCTCTTCTGGCCGAATGATCTTGGATCCATCGTTGGGATTCTATGCACAGGTGTCTTCGCCGTTGGCTTTAAAGTTTGTAGTATTGATGGTGTTTTGAAAGGTAGGTCGATTGGAATATCTCCTGATGATGATGATTTTGCAAGTAGCTGTTGTTGTTGCGGTGAAGGAATAATGGTTGCGTTGGTGGGTTGTTCTTTAGAGTTAACTTCAGCGATGAACTCACCAAGGACATCTTTGCGTGGTGAGTCGTTCTTGGCTTCTTCTTTCTGTTGGCTGTGAGGTTGTTTCACCGTGTAGTAATCGTACAAGTTGGGGAACCCTTCTCTAGGGCCGTATGATCCATAACTTAGCCAATAGACGAATCTCTTCATATCGGGACTTATTGAGAACCATTTCTTCTTGAATTTTTCATTTATCTCATCCATGATGAATTGTTGTTTGAAGAATGGAAGCTCCAAATACAATTGTGGATTTTGGTAGATTGGCTTCGTATCAAAGTTGGATAGGTCAAAGTCGTCGTCATCCACACCTCCTCCAGGTGAAAAAATGGCCCAGATGTCTCTTAGGGATGCCTTTGCTAACTTGTTACGTTCCTTACGCATGTTTTGTTCCTCTTTAAACTTTTGGTTCAACAGCTTTGCCGATGGTTTTGTAGCTTTCAAATTGATGCTTTTTGGCGGGGGTGCCATCTGATGTTTGCCATTGTTGGCTTTTCCTTGAGTGCTTGTCGATTGGTATCTTCTTATGCTTGTAGGTCTTAGCCTAGAAAGGCCGCCGGCCAGCTGCCTCCTGTGTATCATTCTTTTGTGAGTCGCTTCTTGATTATAATCAAGGCTTTGGATATACTGAGTCTTGATACCTTTTAATAAATGTATACATGCCTCCTGGTCATTTAAAACAATCTTCAAATGTATTTACTTGCCCGGCACTGGAGTTAGAGAACCAGGAGCAA
The DNA here is from genome assembly GCA_030570775.1 of Ogataea pignaliae. Taxonomy (NCBI): domain Eukaryota; kingdom Fungi; phylum Ascomycota; class Pichiomycetes; order Pichiales; family Pichiaceae; genus Ogataea; species Ogataea pignaliae. The sequence goes on along the minus strand of JAJLWO010000050.1, from coordinate 67,903 downwards.
TGTGTGTAGTGTCTTTGTGTATGAGCACATGCGTAATGGCAGTTTTACGTACAAGTTGAATTTTTCAGAGATGTGGGTGGAGTGGAGCACAGGAACACTTATTGCAAAACACTAGTGTTTTGTCGCTCAGCACTATTCAAACGGCACTTATGCTTCGTTTGTACATATTGATCGTGTGAAAGCCAATAACCGCACTATAAGGCAAGCTTGATTGATAGATACATTTGTTCTCCATCAACACCATCACCATGTCCGAAACCATAACAGATTCAACAGCAAGGGCAACAGCAGCAGCAGCAGCAGCAGCAGCAACATCATCAACATCCAACTTTGTCTCTGAAATAACAAAGTCACCAGTTGTGGTGAAACTCAACAGCGGTTTGGAGTATCATGGTACTTTGTCATCCATTGATGGTTACATGAACGTTGTCTTGGAAGATTCAAAGGAATTTGTTGGTGATCATGAGACTAGATGTTACGAGGAGGTTTTTCTAAGAGGTAACAACGTGATGTACATTTCTGCCGATTAGAATTTTTTAAAGAACTTTGAGATTAAGATGAATTTTGGGAACCAAATATAATAGATTCATGGATGATAATTGGTTTATATGCTGACTACTGGTAGATGGTTTGTTCTTCTGTTATTTTACCTTTCGTTTTTTCGAATTAATGATTTCTCCTGTATTATAAGAACTCAAGCTGTTCAAATCTATTATTGTAATTGGTAACACTCCAAAAAATACACATACCAAAATGTAAATTGAATCGTTCAACTATCATCTGTAACAAGACTGCTTGCCTGAGTATGGTTCTTGGTCTCAGAAACTTCACCTTCGCTTTCGCCAGTGCTTTTCTTCTTGTGGCTTCTCTTCCTCTTCGTTTTCAATGGTTCCACTCCCGACGCATCTTTGACGTTCTTTTGTGTCTCATTCTGCGGCTGCTGCTTCTTCTTTTTCTTGATACTCAACGGATTTGGACCCTTAGGACCTTTCCTTTTCTTCTTTGGCTGTTCATTATCACCTTCCTTGGCTCCCGCTCCACCTGCTCTCTTCAAATCGTTACTATTGCTGTTGCTGGTACTACCACTACTAATATCCTCTTCCGGCATCAGTCTTCCGGCATACTTAGGATCATTCAAGCCTCCAGTCAACTTCTTAGCTTCAACCATACTGACCACCTTTGCAGAGGAGTATGAGAGTGGTTCCATGATCATTACCGATCTATTCATGTAGACCAGTGGAACACCAGGTATGTTTCTCAATGATTTTCTCAACTTTTCATCCTGTGTTACAACAAGATACCTATGTTTATTCTCTCCGTCTATATTCACGATGGACTTGATACATTCATTATCGGATAAAGTATCTTTATGTCCACACCTTCTCTTTTCCATTCTTTTTGCTATTTCGATGGCTGGTTGATTTTTCGATTCGTATAGATGATTGATGGAGCATTGCGTTATCATGAGTTTTGGTTCCACCTGAATGGTTCTATCTATTCCCTTTATGACATCAAAGCTTGTCTTTTCTGCATGTAGGATAATCTCCGAATCGACAATTGTTTGAATGGGAGTCTTGAACTTGAAAGTTGTCTGATAGACGTGCATCTGCTTTCTATAGGATTTTGCTCTTTTCTGCTTCATGATTGATGATTAATTACTCTTAGTGATTATTCGATGTGATATCTAGAATAATAGGTAGTCAATTAGAAGGGATTAATTGAAGGGTATCAAAATTGAACTGTTGAAAAGCTGAAAAACTGAAAAATTGAAATGTAAAAAAAAAAATCATCCTGCATTGAAGGAAGGAAGGGCATACACTTCACAGCCGCACCAGATAGTTAGGAAGTGGCAAAAGAAGCAAACGAAGTCTAAATAGTAGTACTAAAAGAATCATTGCTGGTATACCTTGTGTCTCATCATTAATTGGCGACTCCTCGTGTGTGCTCTTTTAAATGGGCTGAACCACGTAAAATAGAACTATCTATCTATCTACTTCCTTTGGGTCCTTTCTAACTTCATCAAGTCCGTCTTCTTGAGATATGGTGCCCATACTTCACTTCCATATTCCATCACCGCTCTCCCAGTCGCATTGAACACATTCTTTGCATTTGCCATGCTCACGATTGACCACAAGATGACCTTTGGCAAACAGATCAGATGATGTATGGGCAAATGCAAAGAATGTGTTCAATGCGACTGGGAGAGCGGTGATGGAATATGGAAGTATGGGCACCATATCTCAAGAAGACGGACTTGATGAAGCTAGAAAGGATCCAAAGGAAGTATTTCAAACGGATACTTGGAGCCCCCAGACAGACACCATCAAGACTGATCTACAAAGAACTGGGAGTCCTGCCACTCGAAAAACGGTTTGCCTTGAAGCAGGAATGGTACGGGGCAAGAGTGCTAAACAACTTCAACGAGCACAACCCCCTGCTAGAAAGCATCAGGCACTGCGAAGCGATAAGAAAACGGATGAACAAGAGATCCCCCTTAGCGAAGATTACCCACGCCCATGGAATACATCTGATGACGCAAAAGGATGTTGGAGGTCAAACGATATGCAAATGGAAGATTAAGCACCAAAAGGCAGCACGCCCAGATGAGAAGAAAAAATGAGCAAGAAATCAAATGCTGAAGGGTAAGCTGATCCAGCACAGAGAAAAACTGCTCCATTTGAAAGAACAACAGTTCCATGAAGAGGATATGAAGGAGGTGGCGTGTAGGAAAGACAATGCATTACAGAAGCTACAGGACGAAAGCTGGAACACATATTGGGCACACACAACGCAGTACCCATTTTCAACCAGAACGCCAAAGCTTCAGTTATGCAAAGTCATGAAAAAGGAATCTAAGAAGACCGCAAAGAATATTGTCAGACTAAGGACAAACTTTGGAAAATTGGCGGAATACCAAGAGGCGATTAGAAGAGATACACCAAGATGTGCATGCGGTGGTCGAAACACTGTCTCACATATATTAAACGAATGTATGAACGGTATAGGGGGAGGGGAGAACGCAACACGTTTCACCAATAAGGGGATCAAGGAGTTAGCAAAGGCACTACAGAGAAATACAAAGATAACGGTCTAAGACGAAGTGAAGTATAAGACGAATCGATTCGAATGGCAAAGGATCGGTACACTAGATAATGATGGGAGATTTCCCCAACAGCCAGAAAGGATATCGGGTAAGATCACTGGACGGCTCAGCAAGTATGAGTTTCATTTGAATTTTTTTTAAAAAAAAACCAACACAAACAACAACAAAACAGAGGGGCAAGCAGATAGATAGATAGATAGATATCTCTATTTTACGTGGTTCAGCCCATTTAAAAGAGCACACACGAGGAGTCGCCAATTGCTTTGTCTCCTATTATTTAGGTATTTATTCAATATCCACACATCTACATTTTCTTGGCCTGGCGGATGGTCTCCGGCCCTGCGATCCTTCAGCGTCTGCATTTCAGCGTCTTACTCCAAACCCTCCAACTTAGAAAAAACCAAGCAACCAAGCAAGCCTCCCAAACACAACATCTCGAACCAATAGGTATAGGTCAAAGAGATACAGAAAACCACACATCATACAAAGGTCTGGAGCAACCACATACGAACCCCACAAGGCAAGTAAGAAAGGTGGCAGGGAGGGTACCAGACGAGGCAATTTTTTCCTTGCAAAAGGTCTTTTCTAAGTTGGAGGGTTTAGAGTCTATGCTGAAATGCAGACGCTGAAGGATCGCAGGACCGGAGACCATCCGCCAGGCCAAGAAAATGTAGATATGCAGATATGGAATAAATACCTATATAATAGGAGAACTCCTCGTGTGTGCTCTTTTAAATGGGCTGAACCACATGAAATAGAACTATCATATCATAATATCATATCATAATGTCATCATCGTCACCAATCAATGATCTACAATAGTCTCAAAAGCGTTGTAATTACACCAAATAGCAAAAGAAGCAACAGAGTACGAAAAAGACCTGGGTATTATTAGAGTAGGAAGAGAATTGTCATTGTAATTGTAATCCTATATATCTGTCATATTTCATACACGTGTTTATAAAGGGGAAAGCGCAAGCAATTTGCCAAACCACCACCTGAAATGGGATGGAACTACAATCAATTCCACACCTCTTTTTACTAGTCAATCACAAGACATCAATCGACTAATTTCTTGAAACTAAAGTAGTATCTTCTGTCTACCATCAATTGGTTTATTCTTATTCCATTGAAGCATCTCTTGCTGTGTTTTTAAAGCTTGCCTTATCCCCCCTGATATTCCTATTTGAACCAACATCTGAGTCGATCGACTGACTAGCAACTATCACTACAGAAATTATGTCAACCTCGCCACCAACTTCCTCTGCTCCTCCGAAGGCATCATCCAAGCCAATTAATGCTCAATTGCTAGAGATCGTGAAGAGCATGCAGTTTGCATGGTTCTCAGGTCATGTATTGACGCTAGCTTTCACACTCCTCTACTTCCTTACATACAGATCTGCAGGGTCAAACACCCACAAGATCTCATACAAGTTGATATACCTCGCCGTCATTGAATCATTCGGTATCATTCTATACGAATCGTTCAAGACCGGCCTTTTGAAGCCAAGTGATATCAGAGGATCATTGTTACAGGATGACAACGTTCACTATATATCAATTGCCACTGTCCTGCTGTTGATATTGCCTGAGATCACTCTCTCGTTGTTCCCATTCCTGCTATTCTCCTTCTTCCATTCTTTAACCTACATCAGATCGACAATCTTGCCGATTGTTCCAAATGCAAACATCAATGCTTTGTCCAACAGGCTAGGCAATTTTGTCAAGAATTACAACGATGCTTCAATGTACTATGCTGCCAATTTTGAGATTGCAACTTTTTTGTACATTGCATTCAGAGCTTTGATCTTCTCCAAAGGTTTCTGGATTGGACTGGTGGCATATGGTGCCTTCATCAAACTCAGATATGAAAAGTCTATCTTTACCAGAACTTGCTTTAAGCAGTTGGAGGTTAGATTGGACGGGTTGGTCTCACATCCTTCGTTGCCTCCTTCTGCAAAGAAATACTGGATCGATTTTAAGTCTGCTATCAAGAAGCAGAGCAACAAGTTCAAGTTTACTTCTGCCTCCGTGGTGGATGAAACAACAAAGGCTCAATGAGCAAAGTTCTTGCATTTTAACTTGTTACATTTTTCTTTGATGTTATCGTTTCTTCTTCCGCCCTGGAATCATTCTTTTTTTTCTTCGAACTCACTTATTCGAGTCAATGACCACTCTTTATGTTTTGCCTTTTGATTGCTTTTCTTGGCCAATCGATGGATCGAATCTCGAAGTATGCCTGTTTTTACTCTGTTAGCCGTGGGCGCTCTTTTCTGTATCAGAATCAAAGTGTTTCTTGCTGAATTTATCGACGTATCAAAAACATCAATCCAACCATAAACCACACATAACCTCTTTAAAAGGCAAAAAAAAAATCATTTCTTTGGCTTTCTTTTCAGTTTGCTTTCAAAATCTATCCAGGAACTCCTAATACCGTAATCAGTCTCTAGCAAACTGGTAATCATCTTATGGTGGGGGCCTTGAACGGCAACTTCCCAAAGTGACGGATTTTGAACGTTCTTCGTAACCGTTGAAGAACCAGAACATTTCACCCTCAAGATAGCACTCAACTCCTCAGGATCAACAAGGAACTCCTCGACTCCAACAATCCTAGTAACAATCTTACGTCCCAACTTCATCTCCTCCGTGATCTTTACCTTTGGCAAATTGCCCTTCTTAAACTTAGTCTTCCTCTCATCCTCCATACTTTTCATGATTTTGAAAAACTTGAGAAAGTTAGCATTGGTCTTGAAAATAGATTCCATTAACTTGGCCCTCGAGATGGCACTCACATTGTGCGTGGACATCTTGATTAGAACATCATCCGGCTTCACCAGTTTAGGATCATTCGGAATCGCGAGCTCTCTAAATTGGATATACTTGGCAACGATTGATTTCAACTCGGACAAACTGTAGTATCTATCATATTCCATATTTAACCTGTTAAACAGCATGCAGGTGGGTGGCTGTGGTTTATACGACTCCAAGATTATGAGTTTGTCGTCTGATGAAGGTGGATTCGAAGATGAAGAAACGGAAGGGGATGACGATGGGATCGAAGTTGTAGCTTTTTTAATCCTATATGGTTCAAACCTTTGCAATCTTTCGTCTGTTGCAATGGTTGACAAACTCACGATTGTCAAATCTTCTCCTTTACCTTTCACTTTCAACAATTGTGACTTTTCCATAGCCTTGAGAAATTTTGCTGATTTCTTCCATGATGTCTTCTTCATATTCATAGAGTTGGAGTCTACCGGTGGAAGATTTCTTAAAATGTGATTCGACATGAAGTTGGATGACGATATTGGTAAGGCAATCTTATTCTGGGTTAGCGAGTACAAGAGAGAACGATAGAAGAAATTGTCAACATCCTCAATTGTCAGATGGTAAACATCGTCTGCCAATTCTGATGCAGAATCGTCTTCTGACTTTTGATCTTCCTCTTGATCGTCAAATTCTTGTGTCTCCACGTACTCATTCTCGTTGTGTTGAATCTCCAATTCCTCTAGAGCCTCACCAATTGGCTGTTCTTCGTTGTTTTCCTCGTGTATCTCTCCTTGGAGTCCCTGCTCTTCTCCTTCTTTAGCTTCTCCCTTCCCCACATCCTCTAAACTGTTCCCATCTTCCCCACGGATGTCATCGATGGTTTCTTCCTGAATGGTTTCCGGCTCCTCGCCCTTGCTTTTCTCCAAGAACAAACCATACTCCATATCGTCACCTTTCGGCAACTTGACTCCACTTTTCACAATTCCACATAACGCATCATCAATAACATGGACAATCTCAACCGCCACACCATGCAATCCTTGAACCTCTTCCAGTCCGGTAAGATCCATTCTGCACCAACCAACGGCAATTGAAACTTTGGGATCAGTGTAGTTGACAACTGAAACTAGCGTCCCTGGTTTCAACCTCGAGTCAAATGGAGGGATCGTTCCAGGAATCATCAAGTTCGAACCGTTCATCAGTCTCTCGATCACATAATCGTGCGTTTGGATGAAGGGCAATATGAATGGGCACTTCCACAATGTGATCACTGTGGGGAAGAGACAATCTGAATCTCTCGTTTTGAACCAGATAGGAACGCTCTTTTCATCCGTATAAATCGTACCATGATGCTTCGTAGTTGGAGACTTGAATGGTGATTGTTTGATCTGATTTGGGAGGATAAGTTGGGTTAGTTCAGGGGTCAGATCTTCCTGTACAAGACCGTAGGACTGCACGATCTGTTGATAGATTCGTCTTCTCTCGGAAGATTTGACGTTGGAAAAAGACTTGAGCCCAGGATCCTTTTTAAACATGACCTTTAAAACACTTGATGGTACCCACTCAGGTAAATTATCGTTGGTCTGTACTCAATATGAAGCCTTAAGAATCCTTCGTGGTGAAGTTGATGAAATTGAAGGAAACATCGACTTTGGCGAGCCAAGATTGAAAGATCGGTCGTAACCTCGTCGCCTGCCAATAGCGCGTCGATCGACGGCGGAACTTTACCCATACAGAGTATGGCCGCCGAAAAAAAGTTGCAGATCAACGAACGGAAGGAGTTCAAAATCGCGTAAGTCGTCTTCTGAAAAATCGCAAACTTCGGCCGGCTCTCCTGGGCTCAATTCTGCACCCACCCGGACGGTACACACCTGCTCACAAACGGCCCTGGGATAAATCGCCTGGAAGCAGCGGCCCGTGGTAGAAAGCTGTGGTTTTCGCGGGAGAGTCCGGAGGGGGGGGGGGGTCTAGTGCTGTGCAATCGCTAATTTGGTGTAGTAGTGTACGCGTACCAAAAATGGATATGGATAAGACGTTGGATAAGACTACGTGTGGGGAACTTGCTATTATCCTAGAAATTGATCTTCGAAAGGTTTCAGTTCCTCTAAACTGACTTGTTACCAACAATTTTTCTAGAAGAAAGGGAGAGATTAAATTTGTCACTAATGGAAAATGGGCTCTTCTGAACCAAATCTCACTATATCGCGTCTTGGGGCAGGGGTTGCACATCTTGAATTCAACAGGGTTGCTTCTTTGAATTCCTTTGACGAAAGAGCATGGCTGGAGTATGAGTCCGTGTTGCTAGCGCTCGATTCGAATGACGAAGTCAAAGCTATCGTTGTATCAGGCAGGGGCAAAACATTCTCCTCCGGCTTGGACTTGAATTTCATCAGCAGAAAGTTTGAGGAACTGAAAGATGAGTCAGAGTTTTTACAGTTTCTCAAAGTTTTTCAGCGGTGCATTGGAACACCAGTAAGAATGCATAAACCAACCATTGGTGTTATCCATGGACAGAACAATTTTGGTTTAGCTCTAGACCTCTTGTGCTGCTTTACAATACGAATATTCACCGAGGATGTTCGATTCAGCTTGAAGGAGATACAACTTGGATTGATCCCTGATATGGGAGTTTTACAGAGATTGTCGAGACAAAGCTCCAACATGTCGTTACTCAACAAATTAGGCTTGACAGGGGAGTATTTTGGCATTCAGGAGGTGCTCGAACTAGGGTTGTGTTCTAAATCAGATGTGTGCAATAACTTTGAGCTTGGATTGGCAAGAGCAAAATCCTTGGCTTGTGAGATAAGTGAACATCCTAGCTGGTGTATTTCTGGTGTGAAAGTTTCCATTAGTCAAATTATAGAAGATGGACTAGATGTTAACAAAGGAATTGAGAATAGCATTCGTCTGAATGTTACTAATTTCAGACCTCGGGAAGTATTTCAAAAGAAGTTTAAACCTAAGCTTTGAAAGAAAAACACACGTTCATTAAAGTGCATAAGTCATTAAGAATACTTCAATACATCTCCCGCCAAGATTTCAAGCAGGATTTAAATATCTAATGGGTTGATGGCACTTCTCAAAATGTCATCAAGTTCCTTGAAAAGTTGTTTCAAGTTTACGTCGGGTGGGTTTTGGGCTTGTGAAAGATAAGAAAACTGATCCGTCGCTCCATTGTACCCGTTTGACTGTAGTGCCGGAATAGGAGGCCCTCCTGTAGATAAAGAAGGAAACGAAAACGTCTCAAAGGTCTTTTCATGAGATGTTCCATCTAAAGAATTTAGTACATTCAAGTTACCCATTCCTAGAATCTCTGAACCGAAAGAGGATGGCATATCACTAAGGTCACTGAATTGCTGCAAAAATGATCTGTTGTTCATGAGAGTGCTTGATAACAGCTTTCCAATCCAGTTTGAATCGACATCAGGCCTTACTATATCGCTGGCCTTTTCAAGAGGCAGCGAATCTAGTCCACTCTTTTCGAAATTGTGTGTCCGAGAATCTTGGAAAATCTCAAAACACTCTTCAAACTGGTCAGGTGTCAAAAAGAGCAAACAGTTATTCTTGACCGACTCAAATTGGGTACCTGGCTCTTTGGTGACGTCGAATAGCTCATCCAGTGATTGTAAATTGTGGTACGCAAAAGTGTGAGTTTTTTCAATCCGCCAGGCATAATAGTAGTATCCACTGCTCTTCGAAATGATTTGAATACCTTTTTTGAAACGATCTATCAAAAGATCTGAGAGTTTAAGAAGCCTAATTCCGTGTGTCTTATCAAGCTTTCCTTCCAAATATTTGATAAAGTATGCATGTTTGATTCTGAGAATGAAATGAATGTGCAACAAGAGCATCCGTGAAAGAGTAATTAGAAGCATCGGTGTCAAGTACCACTCAAAACCACAGCCAAAATATGCTGATAATGAGCTGTAAGATTTCATTATTAGCTCAGTAAACTCAGTTATCCTCCTGAAACATTTTTTGAGAATGTTAAACGCCATCATAGGCCTCAACGTCTCTTCGTAGTGCAAAAACAAATGGCAGTAAACACACGACAACATTGAGACAGATTCCAAGTAAATCGTAAACCTTGCAGCTTTTTTGATTCTTGTGTAACTCGAATCCCCTATAGAATCCCTTTGCAAGACACTGCCTGGGGGAAACCTTTCATCCACTAAATCTTCAAGCACTTTGAGTCTTTCCAGAACAGTTTTGCATGTCACTCTGCTTTTAATATTCAAAAATGTATTGGCAAAATCTTTGTAAATAGAATCAAATTCAGCCCTTTCTCTTGTGCAAAATACAGTGGCCTGTTCGATTTCAAGGTCCAAATTATTCGCATTGGCTTCCCCCATGAATAAGGGTAATTTTGTATCGAAATCGGTAAAAAATGAAAAGAACGTTTCCGTTCGATAATTTTGGAAATGATCGCTGTTATTCAATGAATGCCAAAGTTTCCTCCACAAGTTGAGATACTTTCCGGTAATCGAGGAACCGCCATGAGTTGATGGATCCTTATACAATCCTTGAGAAAGTGCCATCTGAAATATCAACGCACCGAATGACTCAGAATCCCAATCGTCAGCCTCCCCCGGTGAGTACCTGAGGGCAGTAAAGCCGTATCCCAAAGCTTGAAGGACTTTGAAAGACGACACCCGCATCATCTCTAAAGGATTGCAGCATACCTGGGACATCGCTAGCATCTTGTCGCTTATTGGGTTTTCAATCAGGTAATTAATGTTTGCATCAACTTTTGCCTCAATCGTTGGTGTCTTGTTATTATCGTATAGTGTTAGGTTTGACATGTACAGCACAACAAGAAACGTGGACATTTGAATGAGATCCCTTTTCCTGACAATGTTCAACTCAATCTTATTCTCGTTTGTAGATCGCACTCCAATTAAGGGGACCATGTGATCCAAAAATGTTTGCTGATCAACGTATGGGGCAAAAGGATGCACAAACTTGAAAAATCTATCAATAAGCAACCAAGCCGATCTTTCCGTTGGCATCAACATTCTCAATTTGGAAATCACTTTTAAGTCGTAGTCACTGAGGATGTTGTTTAAGCCCCATCTGAAGAGGGCAGGGGATGTGTTTACTTCCGAGCCAGTCGGACCAAAACATCCAAACTTCTCTACATTAGTGATATAAGCCAAGCTTTCCAAAACTTTCTTCTTGAATTCTGTCTCTAGTGCTTTGTCACTGATAGGTTTTGAACCATCCAATGGCTTTTGATTCAACACGTGATAATGTATCGCTGTGCCGTCTTCAGATCGGGACTTGATGGTTTTGATATGCTGTTTCACTAAAATCATCATGGGATCTTTGGTAATAATGATACCGGATGTAAGAGCAACTCCATTTAGTGCTGTGCTCAAGGATTGGCGGCTCAAGCTGGATTTACCGCGGAAATCAACCTCGTCATTAACGTCTTCTTCTTCCTCCTCCTTCTGTTTATCTTTCTCTTCTTTTCTCTCGTCTGCTGCTAATATTTCTTCTCCTCTGTAACCTTTCACTTTAAATTTCTTGGTTTCCAAGATTTGATTTTCCAGTCGTTCGATTTTTTGAGTCATCTGTCTAATGGTGTCCGCAAAATCCACTTGTGCCTCATCTGAGATAGAAGGAGGAGGACCTATGGTTTGTGGTGTCTCAGTCGTCTTGATAGGGATTGTTGAATCGTCATTTGATGAACCTTTTACCCAAGCAGGTTCGAGATATTGGCACAGGTGTGCGATCCCATGTTTGATACATATCTGGTTAAAGAAGAGCTTTGGTTAGTAATTTATCAAAAATATGATGAGGGAAAATCTGGTGGATATAGCTATGCTCAAAAACTTACCGTGCAAGATGGTCTCTTCTTATCACACTTGACCTTTCTCTTTCTGCAGATGAGGCAGGCGGATGTCACTCTGGGTCTTTTTGATCTAAGGTCTAACTCACCAGGTTGCATTGCCGAAGTAGTGACGTGGAGCTTTTTATTAAGTTATCCCAGAGAACCTTCTATTGAAACTCAGCTGATGAAATGAGGTGGCGAAGGCCGAGATCGAGAGCAAGAGCGAGAACGAGAACGAGACGAGCCAAAACCCAACACGAAGCCACTAAGGATCAATTGTTCAATTGGATTGTATAGCTCCTCCTTTGCCCTCAGAGTTGGTTCGTATCTTTGGGTCTCGGCGACAAACGTTGTTGAAGAGGCTGAGGAGCATTCACAGTTACGACCGACGATGCCTGTGTGTTTGCCCTGTCTGCGAGAATACGACAATTCCGAACATGGCGAATATTCCGGATGCCCAAGAATGCCGCCGTGTTTGACCGGGTGCTTAAACGCAGAGATTAAGAGGCTGTGTAATAGTGGAGCGGCGGTTTCAACTTCCACTTCCCGGTGCTACCATCCCAAGAGGAGATAGCTGTCTGTCTGTCTGTATGTATGACAAAAATTGCTCTCTAACAACTACAGACAAACGTATGAATATCAAGCTCAGCAAAACCAGCCATTAGTGATACTTGTTATTTCACCTACCAGATATAGCAAACCAGAAACAGTCATGATAAGTCTCCCTGAAGTGAGACTTGCTCTGGGAGTGGTTCTATCGATCCCAATACTGATATCAGCAGCCAGATATCTGGATGAAAAGAAAACAATTCCAGTTGCCATACAAGAAGGAGATGATGATGATCAAGAGAAGGAGAATCAAGTCGAACTCGAATCTAATTTTTATAAAGAATACGGCCAATTGATTGTTCCACTTTACGTCACTCCGGAGATTATAAGAAACGGTTATAAGGATAGGGGCTATATGCCTTTCAGATATCCACATAAGCAGACCATGTCCCTCTGTAAGCTGAATTTTAACCATTGGGGTATTATAGATTCTCATTACCACGACTTCATGGAGACCAGGAGATTGTTGTTGGACAATTATGATCCTGAAAGATTAAAGACCAACGGGTATTTCAAAACCATGGATGGTTATCAGGCCGAATTTGATGAGTTTATGAAGCTTGTGGTTAATCACTACACCCACAGATATCCGCTCTTATTTTCAAGACTTCCTTCAAACCCCCGCATCATTGAAAACAAGCTTACTGGTGAGATATTGGATACCAATGAGATGAATCCGTTAATCTTAGTCACCAAAATTTCCATGGAGGACTTCTATGTCGTGCAAAAGTTTTCTGATGGTCTATACTACTGCATAGGAGTTTCCGTTGTTTTTGGTGGTGGTGGGTTTGACGTTGTTCCTGTTGTTGGCACCACAGTAGACATGATCCACCAAGAGGTTCCCTACTATGATTCAAAATTGAGAAAAGCAATGACAAAGTGGTTTGATAGGTTTGAGGATCCTCAAGAGAGAGCCTCTTATCAGATAACATGGGACGAAAATTTGAACTGTAGTGAACTATACGCCAAAGTGGCACAATTGACACCGGAACAATTTGCAGATTTTATAGAAACCATTTCAATTGAAAAATTCAGGGTGAGAATTGACAAACAGGCAATGATAAAGCTACCAGAAACCAAGGCTTGTATTTTTGCAAATCATCCTTTATTTCTTAATTTTGAAGATGATATCAAGGATGAGCCAATGGTTCCTTCAATTTTGTTGGGCGTCCTGTATGAAGCTCCAGAAGATATCATAAAGTACAGGCACTTCGACCAGCTGAGAGATCGTCTAAAGCCACATTTGGAGGGTCTCATTGAATATCAGATTGCAAAAGGCCTGATCAAGAAAGATGATCCTGTGAAAACGATCCCTTCATACCCGTTTGCTTCTTGGATGGTGAATGATGATGAGAACTGGACCCTAGAACGCGGGTACAGAAATCCATCTACGAATTCATTTTCCAGTTGATGCATCCCTGGTGCTGAAACCATTGGCACACCTGGTGACACCTGCTGTATAACATCGGTAAATTTTCAATTGAGATACATTTTGTCTGGTATATTCCGATGCTTCGTGTAGGGTTGTTGTTGTTGCCATTAAGGAATATTCCGTACTGATGTTATTTACAGCTTCATGGGCGTGGTCATTATCTAAGCTCGCGCTCCTGTTGCCTATATAGAGACAGATTTTTCAACGGTCCAAATCGGTACAATTGAGAGATAAGGCTGGAGCGGCTTTCAAACGGGTTGCTGTATACATGTATGAATCTCTTGAATCCAAGGATCATTGATTTTATATAAAATATATAGAACAGCTGCTGATACTTAATAAATATTCTATATATCTACAACTAAATCATATTTTGAGTTCTATTCTAAACAACATCTGTTCAGACCCAGACATCAGCCTCAAGGAAGCACGCACAATGATACAGCTACCTGATGCAAGAATCACTTTGGGTCTAGCAGTCTCTGTTCCTCTGCTTGTATCGGTACTAAACTACTACTTCAGAGAAAATTATGGAAGCAACAAAGAGAAAAAAGAAGAAGAAAAAGAAGAAGAATACAGAGAGTTTGGCCAGGTGATACATCAACTGTTCATCACTCCAGAAGCCGTCATCAAGGGCTATCAGGATAGAAAGTACATGCCTTTTAGATACCCACACAACCAAACCATGTCCCTATGCAAGTTGGATTTCAACTATTGGGGGATCATCAATGGTAACTATCTTAAGTTTCATGCTGAAAGAAGAAGACTTCTCGATGATTATGACCTAGAAAAACTGAAAACCAGCGAATATTACAAGACGATAGACGGGAACGACGATGTCTTTGAGGAGTTGATGAACATGGTGGTCAACCATTACACTCATAGGTTTCCTCTACTCTTTGTCAGAGATTCAGAAAACCCACGAATCATCAAAAACATGCTTTTGGGAGAATCGTTAGATATGGATAAGATGCCACACCTCCTCTTAATCACAAGAATCACTATGGAGGACTTCTACGTAATTAGAAAGAGCGAAGAGGATGGGCTCTACTACTGCATAGGTACATCTGTCACTTTTGGAGGAGGGGGTTTTGGTATCTTGCCAATTATTGGACAACAGCTGGACACAATCCATTCCACTGTTCCATTGTACAAAGAAAAGCTTCAAAAATCAATGACGAAGTGGTTTGACAGGTTTGTGGACCCTGTCGAAAGAGCCTCTTGGCACATCGGTTGGGATGAGGAGCTTCATTGCAGTGAGATATACCCGAAGGCAAGAGAGTTATCCCATTCAGACTTTAAGAAGTACGTTGAAACCATTCCATTTGAGGAGTTCAAAGTTCGAATGGATAGACAAACATTGGTGAAGTTGCCAAAGACCAAGGCAATCCTGTTCGTTAATCATCCAATGTTTGTTGATATTGCAAAAGAAACCAGAGATGAGCCAATGGTTCCATCTATTATACTCAACGTGATGTACGATGCTCCGAAAGAGATTATCAAGTATAGGCACTACGAAGAAATAAGGGACCACTTGAAGCCACATTTGATGGAAATGATCAACCATCAAATAGAGACTGGTCTAATCGGCGAGGATGAGAAGGTGAGAACCATCCCCACATATCCTTTTGCGTCATGGGTCAACACGAGCAATTGGACTTTAGAGAATGGATTTGTTGATCCAAAACTGTAAAATTTGGTACCTTTACCCACATTTTTGCCAGAAATCACCTTTTCGACTTTTATATGAATCACTTTGGCTATATACCAGTTGACACGAAAGAGCTAGACGTTGTTTTATGTACCCAGGAAATTGAAAATTAAATTCTGATAAATGCTGATGATGGCTGATATTAGGAGGAGTGTAACCTAAAGCATCAGAGTCTATAAAGTTTACAATAAAATGACCAAAAAAACTCGGACGCAGGAATATCTCCTTGAATTGTTTCCCTTCACATATCAAGAACGTTCTTCATGGTATAGCAAACCACAATGGGTAGCGAAATAACCAATGTCGAGTACTGACAGATGTAGTATAAAGACAAACAGTCCATCGGAGTACAATCGTCATCATCGGGATCCATGGCACTTGCAGTAAGATACGCCTGTACGGTGGCAGAAGGCAACGAAAATTCCATACTGGTGACAAACAAAGCCATAGGATCAGACAACCAACCAACCTTCTTCATTCTCGTAACCCATAACACTCCAATGATTGGCAACACGACCAACCTGTAAACATTCTGAATGAGAACGGTCTTCCAGAATCCCTTCGGGATATTCTTAACCTCAAGACGTCCCAATAATGATCCAATCAAAAGTAGACCAAGTGGAACACAGGGGTATCCCATATATTCAACGTACTGAAGCAGGAAAGAGAGGGGAGGCTCACTGTCTGGAGCATTTGGCATGTAGACGTCTGTTGCGATGAAGAGTGCTTTTAACCATGGAATTAGAGCCATGGTTAGTGCAAAAATGAGTGCCATTGAACTTGGCTTTTTGAAGTTTTGGAGGAAGAAAATAAAGTAGTGAAGCTTATACTTTTCAACAAATGGGATTGAACTTCCTGCCTGTTTAACATCCTTTGAACTCAAGTTTGTCTCCGTTATAATATTCATCGAAGTAGGTATGTTTCTGTTGTAAGGCTCGACACGCGAGTATTCTCTAATCATTTCTGTAGTTAGAGATGGAGCTGGACCACCATTTATGCTGCTGTTGTAGGTGTTGTATGTGGTCATGGTTTGATTGGTGTGAGTCTGTCTGAGCTCTCGTGATTCGTGCGAATATCTTCGGGCCGATGTCGACATTGAATGAACATCGCCGGATGGGGTATGAAGAATTGGTATTGGGCCATAGGGCGTCTGTGATCTAGCCGAAGGTATTCTTGCCACGGATATATGCGATAGGGTATGTCGAGCTCTGGTGTCATTGCTTGGGGACTGTTGTGAGCTCAATTGATGAGGAAATAAGGGAATAGGATTCAAAGCTGGATGCTCATTCACATCTTCAGTCTCACTTGATAAACTTTCAGACTCTGAAGAGATTGACGAGAGGGGAGACAATGGGTTGAGAGTTGTACTCATTGAAGGGTCGTTTGGTACTATAAGTTCAACTGCACTAGTATCACAATGACTGTCAGTTGGGGATGAAAGCACCATTGCAGGGTTGGTCTGAGCGGTCGCTGAGACAGAATTTACGCCATTGGCGGTTGTAGATTGGTTACTCCCTGCGTTGATATTGCCATTACCATTGTTACTGGTACGGAGTTTTTCATCGTCACTGTCATCGATAGCATTACTGTCCAGGGAGCCATTTCCGTCAAGCTTGGAAGCCAAAGCTTCCTCCGTGTCCCCAACTTTCTTTGGAAAATCACGTTCAACGAGTTGGAAAAGACCACAGTTGAACTGCACTATAACGTACATGGCAAGCCATATGATCACATACGCTGTACCTTTATTAACCTGGTCCGTTGTGAACGAAGTCATTGCTTGGATGTAAGCAATGGGAAGATCCGAGACGTTCTGCATGATTCCAGCTAGCATGCCACCTCCAACCCAGGATTTGTTTTTGGCCTTTGGAACAGGGGTTAGATAGACGATTCCTGCTGCCACTCCCGCATTCACAGTGTACATCAGTGTAGCAGAAAGAAATATCACTCCTATGGTTTTGATGTCCCCGATGGATATGTAAGAGATAATCTTGTCGATAATTAGGGCAGGCATGAATAACATGAGCACCATATCACTCATTGCTCTTGCTGTGGTGACACCAAAGAGGCCCAGTCTCGTCATCATGAAACCTGTGAATAGTATTAGGTACATCCTTATGATGGGCTTGACAGCGGAGTATATGATGGGTCCAAGTGCTGTTGTCATTCCAGTGAGATTATGTTGCTTGCAGAGGCTCTCTCAAAGGGGGTTGCTTTGACCGAAATTTGTGGACTATGCTGGCATAAGCTGAACAGTGATTTGAACTCTCTTAAATTCGGGGAGCTTGCTTGAATGAACTTTGCCGCTCGTCTTCTGATATAGAGCGTATGGACTTGACTGATTTTGTGAAAAATCGACGAAATGGTAGGATCAAATGAAAAGAGATAAGATGAACATTTTAGTTAGAGAAAGATTACCATCACCTTCTTTCTTGTCTTCGTTAATTTTTTCTTGCTTTTGAGTTCTTTATTCGAGTTCTTCCTCTTTGGTCCCCCTTCCCCCATCTTTTCACAATAGAGCCCTATTGAACGCAGTGAGAACGTTTGCGATAATGTATACATGGAGAGCGCCGCACCGCGTGATGGATGGCTTACGCTGCGTGGAGAGGAAATAGGCGCTCCCCTAACTGTTTAGCGGGCGGCAGGCGGACGCACTCTTCACACACTGAATCACCGCTAAGACACCAGGGAAGAGCCATGTCATGTGGTGCACAACAGCTGACCTGCTAGCTGACCGGCTGGTTGCCCCGGAAAAAATAGACGGTGTAGTACACACGTATGGCATTTTCTTCCCAGTGTAACTAGTCCATCTGAGAGCAGTTTGATGTTGATTTACCCCGGGTTTCTTCAGCTTCCAGTGGATGTGCAGTGTGTTTTTTGTTCATGAACTGGTTGATACAATTATGAGCCAATGTAACGTTGTTCTTCTCACAGTGGAGAAGTCGTACCACACACAGGTAAAGAGGGCATGCATCCATCCCACAGCCTACTGCGTGCTGCGCGGTGGTCCGTACGAGGGATCCCAACTCCTTCGCCCCCACGGAATGACCAATTTCGTACACACTCCATCCCACGCTCCCCAAGGTGACGGCCAGCCGCATCCACTTCACAATAGACAAGCCTGAAGTTATTTGTGACACTTTGAAGGAGTTTCAAATGGCGGTTTGACCCTCAATCTTTAACGTATAAAAGAGAAAGAAGTTAGAGTTTATGACCAGCACCAAAAGAGGTTAGAGCTGTCAACAATGACGATTTCAAAAGTGATTGGGAGGCAGGGCAAGCGGGCAGGACAGATAGCAGGGATGCTCGCGAGGCGGTTCGTGTGTTGTATGTGCACCGCCACCTTTGGATTCTGTGGCAAATGAATCTCACACTCATGAGGCGTAGTTTATTACGATATCCTTTTTAGAGGGAGAATAACTAAAGAAAAAGAGGGATCTACTAAACTACAACGGCATATACAACTGTAGTCACATTGACTTGCAATTTTAAACCTATTGAAAATGCTGGACCTTATTGAACCTTCGTGGACGTTAATCCTGAAATCTATCTGTGAACATTCAGCTGAATTTAAAAATCCAGCTGATTCCGCAAAAGAGCACATGTGGGACGAATCTACACTTCCTAATCTGTTTGAACACATTCAATTTGGTGAAAGATTTCATATAGATCTGATCTCTGAAGACTCCCAACAGGGCAAAAGCCTAATAAAAAAGGAAAAGGTGGAGGAACTCCAAGGAATGTTTGATAAACTTGTAATTTATGTTGAAGGTACAACAATGTTACAGGAGTTACTTTCACAAATTGACGCCACTGATTTCAAAAATATGAACAATGACTTTGAGATAAGTAAAGGTCAGATTGGTGCCACAATTGAAGGTACAAAGATCTATGATCTCAGTGATGGTTGGTTACTAGAAATACATTTCTCTAAGACTTTCATTGAACTAGTCAGCAATGTAAGTTATCTTTCTCCAGTTTCAATGGATAGGATTCAAAAACTAACTTCAATTGAGTTAACAGATCATACTTTTATTGTCCAAGCACAACCAGGGAAAAATCTCAATCTTGATCTCCCGATTTCAAAGTTACACTTTGGAGTTTCCTAACCCAATTACTGTAGTTTCCATTGACAACTCTTTCAGTCCTTATCATCCAGGATACCTGTACACGTTGAAAGCAGACGGAAGGGTGGAAATATTGAAGGAGTTTATGATCAATCATATGACTTTTGGTTCCGATTTGGAGCAAGGCGCAACGACTGAGAGACCACACAGTAGAGGAAGACCACCAACACAGGCAAGGTATTTGGAGGAAAATCAACTGTCAATTCGTTTTACACGTGAAATATTGCCATTGGTATTCCATTCGGAGGAGAAATCACACAGCCCAAAATGTTATAATAAGACATTGAGCTTGCTTAGGTGTGAAGTCACTGCGCTAATAGGTAGAGGTGGTAAAGTGATTGAGAAGATCAGAATGGCCACCACTGCAACCATCAAGATACACGATGGCGATGACTCTGAGGGCTCTGCTGGTTGTGGCCTAAAACAGCTACCTGCTCAAACTCTTACTATCACTGGGTCTATGGCAGAAATAAAAGAGGCAGAAGAGCTGATAACCCGCCAGGTGCAGTTTATTAGGTTTTCTAGAGGTTGAAGTGTAAGTTGCCACATTGGTAAGGGAGCTACCACATGCAAGTTCATCTCATGGGGCTCAAAACACCAAACAGCTTTGCAACTGGTACTTCTCAACAGACACTTAACGGCTCTCGTTTACTACAATAACTTTAATCATTCAAGCAGGAGGAAGGGCAAAAAGAGAATGAATTGTCACCCACAGGTTGGTACGGAGTGTATTGGTGTTGTCCTCCTCAACATTGCAAAGCATGTACACGCTACTTATGCCACCTATGCCGTTGATCTGCGTTGCATCCTCAGTCGTGGACTGCCAGAAAGTGATTTACCCTCATTTTGAAAAATTTCAAAAAAAATTTATTAACCGCTTTAGCTTTCTCTCTCTCATGGATCAAAAAAATTACAGGACGTCTAGGAATGTTTCACCATGGCCAACCACCACCACGCCCCTTGCTTGAACCTCACTCATCCTCATGAAAAATTTTTCACTATGCATTCGATCCAATGCACAAACTGACCTCACCTAAGCTTGTCTCCTAACGCAGTATAGTCCATTGGTTACTGTTTCTCTGCTTCGTTTGTGGTTTGTGCTCTTTTCACTATTAATTGCTTTATCATAGCATTTTCATCAGAAAAGAGACGGTTGATTTTCTTTCAACTCCTCTACTCCAAAGCATATCTTTTTGATTAACTTTATCCGTTAAATAACAATCTATTACAATCATAATGGCTGACGGTGTTTTCCCAGGTGCTATCGGTATCGATTTAGGTACTACCTACTCATGTGTCGCTACTTACGACTCGGCAGTTGAAATCATTGCCAACGAACAAGGTAACAGAGTCACTCCATCTTTCGTTGCTTTCACTCCAGAAGAGAGATTGATCGGTGATGCCGCTAAGAACCAAGCCGCTCTAAACCCAAAGAACACCGTTTTCGATGCTAAGAGATTGATCGGTAGAGCTTTCACTGAAGAGTCTGTTCAAAAGGATATCAAGTCATGGCCATTCAAGGTTATCGACGACAATGGTAACCCAAAGATTGAAGTTGAATACTTGGAAGAGACCAAGTCCTTCTCCCCACAAGAAATCTCATCAATGGTTCTAACCAAGATGAAAGAGATTGCCGAAGCTAAGATTGGTCAAACCGTTGACAAGGCTGTCATCACTGTCCCAGCTTACTTCAATGACGCTCAAAGACAAGCCACCAAGGACGCAGGTGCCATTGCTGGTTTGAACGTTTTGAGAATCATCAACGAACCAACCGCTGCTGCTATCGCTTACGGTCTAGGTGCCGGTAAGTCAGAACAAGAAAAGCACATTCTGATTTTCGACTTGGGTGGAGGAACCTTCGATGTTTCCTTGCTACACATTGCCGGTGGTGTCTTTACCGTTAAAGCTACCGCTGGTGACACTCACTTGGGTGGTCAAGATTTCGATACCAACTTGTTGGACTTCTTCAAGGCTGACTTCCAAAAGAAGACTGGTCTAGACATCTCCGCTGACCCAAGAGCCCTAAGAAGATTGAGAACTGCTTGTGAGAGAGCCAAGAGAACCTTGTCTTCTGTTACACAAACCACCGTTGAAGTTGACTCTTTGTTCGATGGTGAAGATTTCTCCACCAACATCACTAGAGCTAGATTTGAAGACATCAACTCTGCTTTGTTCAAGTCCACCCTAACCCCAGTTGAACAAGTTATGAAGGATGCCAAACTATCTAAGACCCAAGTTGACGAAGTTGTCTTGGTTGGTGGTTCTACCAGAATTCCAAAGGTCCAAAAGCTATTGTCTGACTTCTTTGACGGTAAGCAGCTGGAAAAGTCTATCAACCCAGATGAAGCCGTTGCTTACGGTGCTGCTGTCCAAGGTGCCATCTTGACTGGTCAATCTACCTCTGAGGAAACCAAGGACTTGTTGTTATTGGATGTCATTCCATTATCCTTGGGTGTTGCTATGCAAGGTAACGTCTTTGCTCCCGTCGTCCCAAGAAACTCCACTGTTCCAACCATCAAGAGAAGAACATTCACGACTGTTGAAGACCATCAAACCACTGTTCAATTCCCAGTCTACCAGGGTGAGAGAGTTAACTGTACCGAAAACACCTTGTTGGGTGAGTTCGACCTAAAGAACATTCCACCAATGTCTGCTGGTGAACCAGTCTTGGAAGCCATTTTCGAAGTTGATGCTAACGGTATCTTGAAGGTTACTGCTGTTGAGAAATCAACTGGTAGATCTGCTAACATCACGATCTCCAACTCCATCGGTAGATTGTCTACCTCTGAAATCGAGAAGATGATCAACGACGCCGACAAGTTCAAGAAGGCCGATGAGGAATTCTCCAAGAAGCACGAAGCTAAGCAAAGACTAGAGTCTTACGTCTCCTCTATCGAGTCCACCGTTACTGATCCAGTCTTGTCCGCTAAGATGAAGAAGGGTGCTAAGGACAGAGTTGAATCCGCTCTATCTGATGCCCTTGCTGCTCTAGAAATTGAAGACTCATCCGCTGATGACTTGAGAAAGGCTGAACTTGCTTTGAAGAGAGTTGTTACCAAGGCTATGGCTACCCGTTAAAAAGCTCAAGCGAGATCAACATAGGTGATTGAAACTTCCGTATATCTAAATCTCACATTGCTGTATGTTAATTTTCTCTGACTTTTTATGTAATTGAATTTTCTTATAACTTATCTAACAAAAATTCGCATCCATTTTTACTATTTTTTCAACTATCTGTGCAAAGCATTTTAAAACGGCCAACTACACCTGTAAGTACATAAAGTAAAGCTGGTGTATCATAAATTTCGTAACATCCTTTCAAAACTTCAATATATAGATAGATCTAATACCTTTTTACAATTGTTCTGCAGGTTCTCTCTCATCATCACCCTCATCATCTATTATGTAGTTACCGAGCTTGTCCATCTTCAAATTTTTCACTCCTGTGCTCAAAGCCTCTATGATCTTCTCGTTCTCGTCCTCGTTGTCATATGAGAATTCCTCTTCAGATAGAGGTTCATCCTCTTCTGGATAGTCATCACCATTATCATCAACATCGTCTTCACTTTCACCCTCTCCACTAGAAACACCATCCTCAGTACCTCTCATACCAGAAACAGCACTCTCTAGGTCCTTATCCACAGAATCTAGCTTTTTGGTATACCCAGAAGCTTTCACCTGAATGTCCAAGTCGGATATTCTTTCAATATCCCTAGAGAAAACAGGATAGGCATACCTAAAACCTTCTCCAAATCCGTCCGTGTCTAACATTGTAGGATCACTCTTAGGAGCGTAGTGGAACCTCCTAGCAAAAAACTTTCTGATACAGTCAATGTCTCTCTTGAAATAAAATTCAGCCTCTATATGCTCCAATGATATGCACTGTGGGAAATCAATCACCACAAAACCTAGCTCTGTCTTTGGATTATATGTCTTGTCCTCCTTGATCATGATGTTATATTCGTTAAAATCACAATGTATCAATCCATGATTAGCCAACTTCACTGCAAACTGCATTAATTGTGAATACAACGTCTTGTAAGCGTAATGCTCTTTCAACTGCCTCATTGGGAAACCGACGATTCTTTCCATTAAGACGCAATGCCTTGAGTAGTCAAATGGGGTTGGGACAGCAAAGTCATTACGGTGCAGAATGTTCATGAATTCGTACTCCTTAGCTGCAGCCAAGCGAGATAAGTACATCCAGCTTCCAGTTTGGTTACCTTTCAAGTAATCTCTTTTGTTTCTGACCGTCCTGAAAGACACTCTACCTAGTCTGTGAATCTTCAAAACTTTATCCATCCCATTTACATCCTTTGCTGAGTAAATATCGGATTCTTTACCGACACCAATGGTGGTTCCAAGCTCATCCATGGAACCCTTCTGATGGATAGTTTTCAAGGCAAGATAATCAAATCCGTTGTAGGTTATTCTGTAGCCGTCATACTTGGCATTTCTTAACTTCGAGATCAAATTCAACTTTGCTAAATCGCCAATGGCTTTGTTTGCTGAACCCATTCCAGATTTCAAGCTGGCTATTTGTCCTATAAGCTTTGTTGGCACAACTTCGTGGTTTCTGGAACCTGTCTCGACTGCCTGGAGGACTCTCCAGTCCTCTGCTGTCAAGTAGCGCATGTGCGTGGTATCTAGCTTCATTCTGTGATTCTTAAGTGTCGTATTAGTTATGGCTCAGACTTGTAGACTCTGATGGTATCCTTGTCTCGTCTATATAGCCTTTTGTAATCTGTTGTAACGAATGTCATCAATCAAGGACTTGCGATCCCTAAAAGTGAAGCTTTTTATTTATTTTTTTCGGCTGAAAATTTTGAAATGGTAGTGTACCCGTCACAACGTTTTCTGTGCATAGATTAAGGGGGGGAGCACATGTCGGAGCATCTTCATTTTGGTATTCTGTTATTCGATTAACATATACGATGGAGAAAGAAACTGAAACTCAATAAACTGGAAATGCAAAACAATTAAACAAGATAAAGGGACGACATTAAATTGGAACAAAATCAAACTTTATGATATCAAATGAACTTACAATAGCTTGGTGACCTTACCAATAGCAATGGTTTGCCCTTGATCTCTCAACGTAAACCTACCAAGTTGAGGATAATCCTCGTAAGTTTCAATACAGACCGGCTCGGTAGTTTCCAAAACGGCAATAATCTTCATACCCTGTTTGGCGAAAGCAGGAGCCTTCTTGGACTTTCTGTTTGTACCCTTCTCCAACTTGTGCAACAGCTGAGTGAAGGTAACCTCTTCAATAGCGGTATGGACGTGCATAACACAAGAGAACCCAGAGGATAGAATTGATTTCAATTCAACAATGGCAATCTGAGCTTCGAATCTAGTGACCGTCTTAACAGGGAAGTTGACTGACGATAGAACGAAACCAGCAGAAATATCTTCCTCTTCAACACCCTTGATTCTCATCCTCACTTGTTCACCACAGAAAGCAGTATCTGCTTCAGCTTCAGTTTCGTTATAAATGGCTAGAACTTCAACAGATAGCTTATTAGGCATCAACAACAACGATGAACCCTTCTTAACGTGACCGGATTCAATCTTACCTTCGATAACGGTACCTAGATCTTTCATCTTTGCTGAGATAGGTAGCATGAACGGATCGTTGATCTTACGAGCGGCCAAAGGCATGGCATCCAAGTATTCCAACAAGGATGGACCAGTGTACCAAGGAGCATCCTCCTTGCTGACTCTCTCTTTCAAACCAGCACCGGTGAAACCAGAAACAGGCATAAAGACAACGTCATTCTTTTGGTATCCAACACCTTTCAAGTACAATGCCAACTTACCTGTACATTCTTCGTATCTTTCCTTTGACCAGTTGACGGTTGGGTCATCCATCTTGTTAATGACAACAACCAACTTGTTGACACCTTGAGTCTTGGCAAGAATAGCATGTTCTCTAGATTGGCCACCTCTTTCGAAACCGGCTTCGTATTCACCCTTTCTTGAGGAGATGACCAAGATACCGACATCGGCTTGAGAAGCACCACCAATCATTTCTGAGATGTATAGCTTGTGACCAGGGGCATCCAAGATGGTATAACGTCTCTTTTCAGTCTCGAAATAAGACTTACCAACTTCGATCGTCTTACCATCGGATCTTTCCTCCTTGTTTGTATCCATGATCCAAGACAAATACCAACCTTGTCTACCAGCATCCTTGGCCTCTCTTTCGTACTTCTCAACGGTACGTTTGTCAACGGCACCGGTAAGGAATAGTAGGTTACCACCCATGGTGGACTTACCTGCATCAACGTGACCCATGAAGATGATGGACAAGTGATCCTTACCACCAAACATATCGCTAACGACAGAGGCATCGATCTGATCCTCTTGTTCCTTGATCAATGCATCGGCGTTGGCAACTGCTGCTTCTTTCTTTGCTGCTATAAGTTCCTTCTTTGCTGCTGCAGAGCTGATAGATGATGATTTTGACATGGAAGGTGCTGAAGATTCCTTCTTCGGTTCAGCGGTGGTGGCGGTATTGGTGGTACTTTGAGAAGACGAAGATGGTTCGATGTTTGTGGCCTTCACAGCAGCAGATGGTTCAGGCGTGGCAGCCTTGGAAGATGGTGTTGATTCTTGTTTTGATGACTCAGGTGCTGGTGATGATGATGCTGAATCGGCATCTCTCTTTTCTAGGACCTTCTTGACTGGAGCCTTCACTGTACTTGATTTAAGATCTAGCTTCAAAACTCTCTTTGGCTTAGCGTTCAGTTTATTCAAACTCTCTTGCTGTTGCTTTTTATAATCTTCCAATGAGATTTGACCGGAGCCTTGAGTTTGTTGGTCCTGTGGTTGGGAATTGTTGCTGTAGTTGTTGTATTGATTGTTGCTACCACTGTACTGGCTGTTATTACTGTAGCCTCCTCTGTTGTTGTTGTTGCTGTAACCACCTCTGCTGTTGTTGCTGTTGTAGCCACCCCTGTTGTTGGTGTTACTGTAGCCCTGGCTGTAGTCCTGATTATAGCCCTGTTGTTGATTGTTGTAACTGTTGTTGTATCCTTGTTGTTGGCCGAACTGTTGGTATTGCTGTTGTCCGTATTGCTGGAACTGTGGTTGGCCGTATTGTTGGAACTGTGATTGCCCTGGAATGAAGGGTTGAGCGGCACCTGGAACAAACGTTGGGACTGCGTTTGGGTCAAATGCTGGGGCGTTCAAGTTGACATTTTGCAAACCAGCAGACAGGTTGTTGGAATTATACTGCTGCTGCTGCTGGTGTTGCTGTTGATGTTGTTGATCAGACATGGTGAATTGTAAATCTTAGCAAGTAAGTAGTTGCAAGCTGTTTTATCGATCCTTGATCTACAGAGACAATCTTTTTACCAAAAGGAGCCCAAGAAAAGGAGACACAATTCACAATTTGAATCTCAACTTCGACAATACTTTGGTTGAGAGATGGCTCAATTACCGTTTGAGATTCCACGCCCAGCCAGCCTGGCGTCATCTGTCCACTATTGATCCTCCTCCTCCCTTCTCCTTCTCCTTTCTGATTCTCCGTTCTGGGTTGACTACTCAGGATCCATACTGGTCTGGTCTGTAGCAGAGTTAGTTAGTTAGTCGGCTTCTCTCTAAAAATTTTCAATCTGCAATTGTTTTAGTATTAAGTACACGACTATTTTGTTCTGGTTGATTGCTGTGATTTTTCAGTTACGTGTCAGTTATAAGTTTTCATATATATCTGCCATTCTTTATTTGTGTGTCAATAAACACACACTCACTCTTTTTTTTATCTCTCTCCAAAAACATCAACAAACACAGCCAAAACAAAACAGCTCCAAAATAAAAAAGAAAACAACAACAAAATTTGTAAAACAAACCCAAAACAAACGCCCTTTTAAAGGCCTTGACGTTCAATTCCTGCTCTGATAATTCTCAATTAACTCTTTCATACATCACTAACATTTATACCTTCTTTTAAGATTGAGGTGACTCATAGTTGTCAAGAGTCTCGTGGATAGATCGCTCCTTTAACACCCATTTTTTCTATCAATCCCATTTCTAATAATGGAAGGCAAAGACTACCTCAAACCAGGGTTCAATCCAAACTCTGTCACAATACCAACATTGAGATCCATCATGGTTGATCAAAACGTTGAATTTAACTCTTCAGCTAAAAAAGCAGACCTAGTGGCGTTGTTTAATTCCAAAATCAAACCTCACGCTGAAAGCCTACTGGCCGAATACATGAAGGCGTCTACACCAAGCAGCGATGGGATTATCTTTTTAGATGGCACTCATGAAGCACCAGCAAAACAAATAAAGGCTTCCAAATTCAAGCCAGAGAAAAAAGAAGCGGCAGATCTTTCGATGGGTGGTTCATTCTCTTCGAAAAATGTCTTCCAGTCAAGCTCTAGGGATACCACTCCTCTAAAGGGAAAACATCAAAGGGCAACGTCTACTACGCCATCATCCGGATCCAATTCAGAAGCTGAAACTTCTCCAGCATCACAAAAGGGTGATTCTGTCATTCCAGCCAAGCGTGAATTAGAACAGGAATCTCCAAAAAAGAAGAAGAAGAAGCTACACAGGAAGAAATTGGACCTTGCTGATGATTCGTTGGTTTCTGAAGACTCAGCAACTTCTATGTCAAACCCATTATTAAATCATGAAAAGTTTGAAGGTGGTAATGACATATTCCAACAGTTGTCTTCTACTGCAATTGATCCTTCTGCGTTTGCCAAATTGGTTAGCAGCCCTAGTGGTACGCCTAAGAAATCTAAGAAATCCAGTGTCATTCTTGAGAACTTCAAAAAGGCTACCCCAGGTGGAAGAACCGCGAAAGGTACACCTTCTAAAAACAAGCCAACTGTTGAAGTAAACGACTTTCTTATTGAAAGTGCGAACGAAATTGAGGCATATGTTCCTCCTCTTGATTCACCTTCAATAGAGATTCTACAAAGCCAGCAGCTTGAACTTGAACAACTAGAGTTTATACCGGCGTCCCCACAAAAGTCGTCAAGCCCATTGAAAAGTCATTTAGATGTGGCATCGGACATTGAATATTTTACTGGCCCTTCCAGAAAGTTGTCTCTAAATAGTTTCAATGATGAAGAAAAAACAGTTAAAAGTTTGGAAATGGATACTGGCGATGTTGCCGATGAAAATGAGGTGTCGTTCAAAGAAGTTGTTGAACAGATCACCAATGTTGCTGCCGATGATTCATTAACTGATGTAGAGGATATAGAGAAAGTTGAAGTTGAAACCGAAATAATCACTGAAAAGAGTGATGACGCAAAGACTGAAGTTGGAGAGACAGTGGATTTCAAGGCTGTCCAAGCTACTCCAAGGCCTAGAGAAAACAAGCCAGCTAGAACATTTTTAAAGTTATTCCTCATCTTGGCAGTCTCCACCATGTTGGGATCAGGTATCCTTTATAGAGAGATGAAACTGAACGTTGGTTATTGTGGAGTTGGTGGAACGCATTACTCCAGGCCATTGAACCTTCTGTCCAAGATTCCTGGATCCCTAAAGTCTGCCTATCCAGAGATTCTACCTTATGTCAATACTGTTGAAAACTACATTGTCGACAACTTCAAGCCATCCTGCTCAAAGTGTCCCGATCATGGTATCTGCTACAGTGACTCCAAGTTTGGTTGTGAGTCAGATTACAAGGTGCACAATCCATGGTACTCCCCTCTTGGACTGGTTCCAAATGCGGAGCAGTGTGTGTTTGACGAACACAAACTGGAAACTCTCAGGTTGATGACAGAGTACACCCTTAACATTTTGCACAAGAAGCAAGGGGAACCGCTGACCCTTAACGAACTGCATGATTTTTTGAAAGCCACAAAGTCTCCTAACATGTCCAACAAGGAGTTTGAGGAATACTGGTTCAACTTCATCAATTACGAGATCAAGAATGAACCTGAAGTGATTATTGATTTTAAGACGAGCTCCATTTCTATTGAGAACATCATTCCAACTCAATTCTTGACTAGGACATTGGGCGGTAAGAAGAACAAGCTTAGGGGAAAGCTGTATAGTCATCATAAAACGGCTGACTCTGCCTTCAACGGATATACAAACTATCAAGATACTGAATTCTCCACGATCGTTTGATGACTAGGTACCTTTTTTTCTCGTCTTTTTGACTTAGTACGCTATTAATTTATATTTTCTATTTGTTTTTATGTGTTTGCTCTTTTGCTTTTTTCACGTTGTACCTTTACTTTTCAAATCCCTTTTCATAACATTACGAACCTTTTTACCATACCTTGTTCAATTGAAGCCTAGCTGATTCTTATATTGATTGAGGATTACTACCAGATAAACAAGAAAACCCGTGAAGCATTCTTCTTTCTGTGCTAGCAACTTTCCTAAAAGAAAAAACTCGGGACAGCCTCTTCTCCTCTTTCAATTTTAAACATTCATCAAAAAAAAAAAGATTAAAGATTATACGCCCACCCATGCTGGGAGTCGAACCCAGAATCTTTTGATTAGAAGTCAAACGCGTTAACCATTACGCTACACGGGCATATTCTTAGCGAAAAATTTAGCCCAAATATTACAAGAAAATATTTCACATCACGTGACGTCACATGACTTGAATCACGTGATAAATGGCCTTTTAGCTGTGATTTTACTTTTTTGCTTAAAATTTGCCCGGCTAGCTCAATCGGTAGAGCGTGTGACTCTTAATCACAAGGTTGCGGGTTCAATCCCCGCGTTGGGCTTATGTATTCTCTTTTTTACTTTTTTGATATTAATTAGTGTTGAATTTAGCATGGAGAGAGAGTAATTGTAATGAATTGTATGACCACACAGAGAGGAAAATAAAAGTAAACTTGGTTTGTTGTGAGATCGATCGATCCATCCATCCATCCATCTTGGCTGCAATATGGAGCCCAATCCTCCTGATCGACAGCCAGCTAGCTATATACAACAGAGCAGCAGTTTAAAATGAATGAAATGACAACAGAAGAAAAGAGAGGTGGAGGAGTTACAAAAAAAAGAATGGATGGATGGATGGGATATCATTCAATCACTCCAGTAAGAATCCAGTAACGAGACGTTCATAGTCGACCGAATTGTCAAAGTATAAGTGATGTCCTGCATTCGACACTATTCTAAACTTAGCCTTTGCTGAATCATTGTTCAGCCTGTTGATATCCTTGCACATCTGATATCCGTGTTCTTTGGACATCCAATCAACGTCTCCGTACAACCATAAGGACTTCACCTTAATCTCTGAGGGGAACCTGTCCAACAGTGGAAGACGGGCAAGTGCACCAGGTGCTAGAATTCTCGTTAGTCCGTACTCACCAGAACCTTTACCCAGTAGTATCTTTGCCGTGTAGTTGCTTATATCGAACAGTTCCTGAGGGTTTTCAATGCTGCCAAATCTGTTAAATGTCCATTTTGAGATGAATTTTGAGGAGAACGGACCAAAGAGTCTCAAGATTTGGAAAGGAGAGTAGTTGTTCTCCCACAACCTTATGAAAAACTTGTTTATTTTTCTTGTTTTGCGTATCTCGTTGAAGTCCACAGAGGAGGCCATGCTGGATGCATCATCATCAGTGGTGGTGGCACCACCGTTATTGCTTGCATGACGGGCAACGTCTGCTTCATCCTCCGCGTGTAACCTATCATGGGCCTCTACTTCTGGTTGATGGTCGTTCAATTCCTTTGACAACAAATCAACGCCTTGCTCCTTTGCAATGTTTGTATCTTCATCCAACGTATGTTTATGATCTGTTGATTTCTTGTTGTACAATGAGAATTCGGATCTGGGTAGACCAACCGGAGAGACCAAAACCATCTTGGAGACAACGTCTTTACCGTACTTCATGTAGTAGCAACAGGAGAGATACCCACCTAACGAATGACCGATCAGAACAAAATTGTTCAACCCTTTGGCTTTTCTCCATGCTTCAAATGAATCAACAAAGAAAGCCTCAGCTTTGAGGACATCCTGTTCTGTTTCGGCCTTTATGTTTGGGTAATTTGGTCTACTGGACAATCCAAAGCCAAGCATATCGATGGCATGCAACTTGATACCTGGGATGTTGGATAGACCTTCCAAGTTCCTGTAGAAGAATCCAAGGGCAGCACCGTAGCCGTGTAGGAGTACAACCTCTAAAGGTTTATCGCCATTTGTTGGAGGAAGTGTATTTTCGACGTAAAATTCATGGATGAAGTTGTTTTGAGAGTCTATAACGGTGTTTATCGTCTCCGATCTTTTGGTCTCTGTAGGGTTAGGGTAGAATGGGAGATAGGAGAGTAGTTTGTCCTCGTAGTATTTGGCAGATTTGAAAGAGCAGTATAGTTTGACCGAGTCTAGATACCCGTAGGAAGGGGTAGGTGGTGATTGTGGTTGTACTGGTGCTTTAGTTGTCATGATAAATCAGAAGAGGATGTATGAGAGTGAATAAGATGAGATTGGGTGTGGTCCCAACAGTTGCTGACAATAATTGGAAAGGTTCTGAACAAAAGAGGGATATGGGTTATTATATACATATATATAAGATGAGGCCCGAAGGGCAAAGATACATGGAAATAAATGGAAATAAATAAAGAGATAAATAATGTCAAAGATAGAGAGAGAAAGAGATCATCGGCCTTTAAGCTCTTATCGGCGGGTGGTGGCTGGTGGTGGCTGGTTGTGGCTGAGTAAAGCAGTTGGTTCTCAATATTCCAGGCGGTGCAGTTAACAAAGTAATAATAATTATGTACGCTCATCATGGTGAAAATAGGAAAAAAACCACACCACTCACACTCACCCTCACATTGGGCAGACGAGGAAAAGCAAGGAGGAACGGAATCTTTCAGATCAGAGTGTTTTGGTTTTTTGGATGTGTTGGATTAGGGAAGAAGGAAGGGTATGGAGATTTTATAACAATTGATAGATCAATCGTTCTTCTTCTATCTTTTATACACAGTAACTGGTCATTTCTCACCCACATCTTTTAGCAAGTCAGACTTCTCAGCACCATCACGTTCAAGATTGATCCAGATCTTAACGGTCATCATTTTGCATTCACACACAACCCCACAACGCAGAGCGTTAATTCTTTCATTTGCATACTTAAATTTATTCTTGTAATTTCAACCAATTACCTTCTGACATTCACTTAGAGGATTGTTCAAACGGTACCATATTTTTCCTCTGTTTCCCCTAGACACGCAACCAATCAGTTTTTTTTATTCCATCCACATCACCACACAGTCAGAACCATCATGGATACCGAAATACAGCCCTACTCAGACCCATTGATAGAACTCCTCAAAGATCCAAACTTGAACAAGGAAAAGGCAAAGACTCAAGAACTCATAAGTTTTATGAATGATATAGATGACCCCAAAATCAAGTCATGGTGTATCGAATCCTTTGAAATGTTAAGAGACCTTGAAAAGATCGAAGTAAGGATAAACAACTGGGAATTCCAAACGTTGGATTTTAACTTATCCCAATCGTTGATTTTAAACGAGGAAGATTTCAAGAGGAGAAAACACAACACAGAATTGGCAAAGCGAGTCGCTAATAGCTGTTTGGAACTGCACAAGATTGTGGGAGAGTTGGCAATAGAGATTGACGAGTTGAACTTTTTCAACAAGAGGCTCACCCCACTCCAAAGAATCAGCGATCCAGGAACAATATTGACTGAGTTAAGCTTGAGAGTCATCAGGTTGAAGAATCAGTTGAGCGATGAAATCTCCATCCATTATTCAAAGGCACGATTGGTCAGCATCGGTGTTGATCTGGAAACGCTGCTAGAGGAAGAATTGGACGATGATGATCAGGTTGAAGATAGAGGACGGCAGAGTAGATACAACGCTTCTGCTAACCATGTTGAAGATCAGGAAGAAGACGATGAAGAAGAAGAAAACATGATCAATTCTGAAACTGTGTTCAACTACAAAAACTTCATCAATACATTATTGGAGCAGTTGAACGACTGCGTTAGCTCTGGAGATACCATTGGTGCGATGGAGTGCATATCAGTTGTCAACGATGTTGAAAAGATGTTTGAATCGATGAAGTTGCAAAAGTTGCAAAGCAGACAAAGAAAGGAAAAGAGACTAATGAGCTCAGTTGCACTCTCGGGCGATCTAGACCAGATGGAAAACACGGATGATTTCTTTGACAAATTGGATGCAGATTCGCCTTCCTCTTCAACGATGACCTTTGACGAGACTCTCTATGGAGATGATGATGATGACGATGAAGATGAGATGGAAGAAGAAGAGGAAGACAAACGCGTTGCGGTGCATTTGAAATTGTCCCAACGTGGGGGCACACCGTTGTCCACAGGTAAGATTGATCAAAGACGCAGGAGAAGGTTCAACAATACACAGACCAATAGATTGTCGATGAGCCTTGAAGATTCATCCTTGCATAGAACAACATTATCGGAAAAGCTTCCATATCTAATGACCGCCTTTGAAGAGGCGAAAGAGAAAGAGGAAGAGTTAAAAGAGTTCATCACGCCAAAGAAAAAACAGCCTGTCAAGAGGTCGAGAAGGACACCCAAAACCAAATCTAAGCTCAGCGAACAACTGTTGCAGGAACAGAACGAGAATGTTCTGGATTTGAACGTGAGCAAGATGCCACAACTATCAACAAGCGTGCCCAACATGCAGACCTCCACGCATAGTCATCCGTACGATACCCCACAGTTACTCTCCTCGTCTCCTCCACCAACGGCAGCCTCAGAATTCCAACATCTACCCCCAATTTCAACAACGCTACCATCCCCATACTTCCAAAGTTCCCTCTTGAGTTCTTTCTTTAAACCTGTTATTAAGGATCCAATATACATAAATCAATCGCAGAGTAATGGTGACGATCAGCAATGGACACAGTCAGACTCAACTTCAACGGCAATGCCAATGGGCACCCATCTTGTCCACCATACTCACGAGCAACACCAGCATGCCGACGACGCAGCCAAAGAATTAACTCTCTCCCCGAAAAAAATCAACTCTATAGAGCTGGGCTCAGGAAGAGTCAAGGAAACAGTCAAAGACATTGAACAGCAATTGCCAGAACACGTCAAGCCACCAACGCCCAGAAAAAAACTAGTGGATTCTTCTTCAAATGGTGGTTTCATCATGCCTAGATTTGGCGGCTTCACAAAGAATCTGTGGGGTGGTGCGGATACTATGACTAACAAGACTGTCTCAAAAGGAGGAGTTGTTCCTGTGCTTCCTGATTACACCCTTCATGATATTGACAACCTGATTGACTGAAGGAGTGTTTTAACTCTCTTTCTATTTCTCTCCCTCTCTCTTTTCCCCTTTTCATATACTCCTCTCTCTTTTATTTTAACGATATTCATGACCAATTTTTATAATATTCATTCTTTCCACTCAATTTTTTTCTTTTTTTCTTTTATTACTTCATTCTGCATCTTTTATCAACGGCATCATTCATTCATCTATACATATATACCCTTTCTTGGTTTTCTTCCTTCCTTTCTTGAACAGGGATGGATCATAAAGGTATTCCTTTTTTGAGAGGCCCGTTGGACTTGATCTATATTTATTCTTTCTCTTTATGATTCTCCTTATCATGTTACATAATCTACGAAACGTGCCAAATACCAACACCCTTTTAGACCAGATAAACAATCATCGTGTATTGTATAAACCATTATGTACAGAGGAAACATTCAAAACTGACACAGAAAGAGTGAAAAACAGCAAAAACAAAAACCACAGCATTTTTCGTTCATAGTGATCGCATCCCACCCAGTTTCAATTCCAAACGTTCAAATAAATGCAGAAGAATCATCCCCATCCTCACGGAACAACGTCGTACTGGCTAATGCCCTGCTAACGGAAGAGCCTCTATCCAAATCCTTCGAATCGTCAACTTTTATCATGGACGACCTTAAAACTCTAGGATCTGTTTTCAACGACCTCAAAATTTCACTCTGAACAGGAGAACTAGAGTCAAATAACATGAGGAAATGTGAGCCTTGGAAATGCGAATCGTTGGCTTTCTTTAGGATCTTTGGAAATGGACGAACTCCAAGGGAGACAACCTCACGCACAACACCCCTGTTTCTGATGATCAACTTCCCCACAGTTGTTGCTAGTCTATAATCAGTCACATGTTAGTACTTGCTGCCTTTTTCTTGTCTCTTGTTCAATGTCGATAGTTCTAATCAAAAACTTACTCCTTGGCTTCCGCGTGGACGTTCAATGGATTTGTCACACGGACTATGGCGACTAGTTCGTATAACATCTTGCAAATCGTTGGTACTTTTAGCGAGGTTATTTCAACTTGCTGAACAGTCACCACCAAGAAATGTAATATCACACTTAAACCTCAGTACTGAACTATACATCGTCTCTTACCGTCATTCGTTGATGGATGGACATGTATTAGTAGTTCGTTAGCTGCCCTGTTGGAATGTTTGTTGCTCCTCCAAAGACAGTGAAAAATAATTTCAGTGGTAGCCAAATAGTACCAATGCACCTCTACACCTCAACCAGTGCCTTATCTCATCTGCCACAGTGATGCTACGCATAAAGAGAGAGAGGATAGGGCCACTTGTAAGAATACAATTATATGCTGCTATCAGGAGCAACAGCTGTAGAGTATCTATAGGTATACATCCCCTGCTCTCTTCCAATCGTGTATAAAGGATCGATTGGTCTGGGAGGTACTAGTAGTATTACTTATCATCAACGTTACTACAACTCATTATATAGGGGATGTTTGAATGGATGTTTGGTAAGAGGCTCACGCCTCAGGAGCAGATGAGGAAGAACCAAAGGCAATTGGAAAGAACCCAGAGAGAACTAGACAGGGAAAAGATCAAGTTACAACAACAGGAGAAGAAGATCATACAAGACATCAAGAAATCAGCAAAGGCTAACCAGTTGAAGACGATAAAAATCCAGGCTAGAGACTTGATCAGGACTAGAAAACAAGTTGAAAAATTCGACAAAATGAAGACACAACTGCAGGCTATCTCGTTGAGGCTTCAAACGATGAGATCTTCAACCCAGATGACTAATTCGATGAAGGATGCAACAAGGTTACTCAATGGGTTAAACGGTAACATGAACCTACAACAGTTGACTAGGATATCCATGGAGTTTCAAAAATCAATGGATATAATGGACCAAAAGCAAGAGATGGTTGACGATGTAATGGACGATGTCATGGATGACGAATTAGATGCTGAGGATGAAGATGAGATTGATGAGGTTGTCAACAAGGTTTTGGACGAGATTGGAATCGACCTAACGTCAAAGATTGGAGATTCCAACGTTCCTTTGGATATCGCATCTGGAGGTGCCAAAGAGCAGAACAATCTTGTTGGAAATAAGCCACAGCTTGTTGGTGCCGATGGTGGTGCTGGTGGAGGTGGTGGCGGTGCAATTGATGAACTGGATGATGATCTACAGGCTAGGTTGAACAGTTTAAAGAGATAGATGGGTAAGGAAGTGGGATTACGTTTTGCTTTTACTCTTCCGCCAGCCAACCAGCCAGTCTTTGAAACACTCTGTCATTATTTAGTACAACTCCTATAGAAACGAACCTATAGGAGCCTCTAGGAACCTAGTTGTTCTGGGTTTTATTCTCATGAGCATATATTGCCTCTTCTGACTGCTTGTACGCCGGGTTTAAACTCTCAAAGCGTTTACTTCACCTGTTCGCTTTTCTTTTTCTTCTCTTAGCTTTCCCTTCTTTCCCTTTATATTTCGTAACCTTTCCAATTCTTTGTTTTCTTTCCGTTATGATAATTGAAATTCAGTTTCTATTTTCTAGTGATAAATGATCAATCTGTAGTATGGCATTACAGCAAAGACAGAAAGAAGGTCGGTCTCTCAGTCTCTTCCCCATCGGAACACCGTCCCGTCGCTCCACGACCCCACATAATAACACAACATACCGCGCTGTGATGCATTTTGGTCGGAAAGGCAGCGCTGAGCAGTCGAACTGGAAGGGCAACGGGCGGCAGTCACTGTGGACCGTTGGGCGGGTGTTTGCATGGGAGTGGGGCATCGCACCAGGAGAAGCAGTAGATCAAAGGCAACAGCAAGGGCAGCAGCAGAGGCAACAGCAGAGGCCGCAGAATAGAGGCAGCAGAATAGAAGCAGCACATAATAATTGACGCTTAAACTAATGAAGGATGGAGCAAATGCCCATTTATAACCCACTACAACCATCTCCCTTCTTCACATCCATCCGATTCATTCATCAACACCATTTACAAACATCTTACAGCAATTAGAGAGAATAGACCTCCCTTTAGCAGACTCGGTTGAAAAACCTGCTTCTTTTACACACCAAAAAAAGACATTTTGAGAGGGCAATAAACATCAAAACAACGGACAAACCCAATCTATTCTGTTCTACTCCAATTCTATTTCCCTCCAGTCATTCTTTCCTTTTGTCTCCACCGCCTATGGATACGCCAAGGTGATACAACTTTTATCAAAAAAAGAAATTCATCATCTTAATTTATAGATCTCTTCTTCATTGTGCTAACCATATAGAAGCGCAACTATCATCACATTGGTTCCCATTATTCATTATCCATCAACACTGTTTCAGACGCCTTCTTAAGCAACCATAAATACTGCACTGTAGCCTCAAATTACAAGGTTCAATCCTTGGCTCTATCAACATGGTCACCTCCGTTTCAACTATAACCCCCA
This sequence comes from Ogataea pignaliae, assembly GCA_030570775.1. Lineage (NCBI taxonomy): Eukaryota > Fungi > Ascomycota > Pichiomycetes > Pichiales > Pichiaceae > Ogataea > Ogataea pignaliae. The sequence continues at coordinate 29,668 of JAJLWO010000050.1, read as the reverse complement.
CTGACTCCTCGGACTCGGGAAAAAAGAAAGGCTTCTTGAATAGGCTCAAGTCCAAAACTCACTTGACCCATAGTGATGATTCTGCAAAGACAAAGAGGACAAATCTCCCATCATCAGCATTAGTTACATCCTCTCCAACTTCAACACACATACCGAGAAATCGTTCCACATCTTCGGCGGCTTCTGCTACTGTTACTGATACAGACACTGATACGGACACTGATACTGCTGCAGTTGCTGTTGCTGCAGTTAAAGCAGTGCCTCCCCCAAAGGCCAAAACACCAGCAATCCCAACAAATGGCAACACAGAGGCACCACCGTTAGAGAAGAAACACACAAAGTCACGCTCCTTTTTGAAACATCTTAAACCATCTTCATCCCATACAAAATTACACTCCCAGGGAAAAACGTTATCAAGGTCAGATAAATCCACCTCTTCTTCATCAACTTCATCCTCAACTCTGTCCTTGGTAGCAGCTTCACCTCAAATCTCTGAGAATGCTGCTGGATACCATAGCGACTCTCATATTCCTATGCCCAGGCAAAAAGTCCTGAGATCGAGCACCGCGACTGCACACTCATTAATTTCGGAATCAAACAAGCATATCAACGATATACTAGGAACCTCTGGAAATGTGATTGCTTCTCCTAGGACAAGAGATCCTCCTCTACAAAAAATCTCAACGTCATCCCCAAAGCTTGGATTACCATCGATTGACGACTACATGGCCCCAGGAAAGAAAACTTCAAAGCTAGAATACAACCCCTATGGTATCAACACTGCCAGTCAAACGTTTTTACAGCAGACGAGAAGGACGGGAACAGCTAGAGACCCAACGGATGACGAGCAGAATATTCTCCCATACCCAGTGGAAATGCCGAACGATCATCTTCCAAACGAATTCAAGATGGAAAAGCAAAACTTGTTTGACTCATACCAGCTCTTCAACGAAGCAGGAACAACAATAGGAACAGGTGCATCTGCATCGGTTAAGAAAGTCCACAGGGTGAATAAGCCAAAGGAAGTCTATGCCTTGAAAAAGTTCGTGTTGTTCAAAGATGAAGAACCAGGTGAATTCTATGAAAGGGCAGCAAAGGAGTACATCATACATAAGAACCTTACGAATGGTCAACACATCATCAAATGTTTTGAACTGATAAGAATTCCAAGTCAGGGAAAAATCACAAGAGGTTGGGGTTTTATTTTGGAGTTGGCCACAACGGATCTATTCTCTTTGGTGACGAAACCGGGTTGGTTGAGACAACCTGCCTCTGAGAGGCTCTGCTTGTTCAAACAGATCGCATATGGAATCAAGTACATGCACGAGTGTGACATTGTTCATAGAGATATCAAGCCTGAAAATATTCTTATTACAAAGGATGGATGTGTTAAGATAACAGATTTTGGAGTGAGTGATTACGGACATAGGATACCTGGTGATTTTAACAGCGGGGTTAGATTCAGCACGCAACTTGTTGGTTCTCCTCCGTATCAACCCCCTGAAGTTCAAGCAATGAACGGTCTACCGATTTCAAAGAGAAACTGTTACAATGCTTTTAAGATGGACTGTTGGGGATTGGGTATGATCTTGTTCACTTTGTTTTTGAGCAATGTTCCATTCAACGAGGCTTCCAAAAAGTTGGATCATCACTATAGAGATTATGAACAGTCTTATAGCCAGTACGTGAAAAGCAAAAACCACAACTTTAAGAAGTTTGACAATGACTACACGAAAGGTCCTGGCATAGAATACAAATTTGCCAAGTGTTTCTCGGATAAAGGTATTGCTAGGCTAGCTTGGAGGTTGGTCGATCCGGACCCTGTTACGAGGTACACAATCTTTGATGTCTTCAACGATACCGCATTTCAGAGTCTCGAGATGTGCATGGATGAGAACGAGTACGGATCCAACTTTTACCATCATCATGATTCGGAACATGGCTCCTTCAAGTTTGAGTATGGGGAGGATGTTATTCACTCGGCAGTCCAGTCTAGCGCTACCAGCTCATCATCATTGACAAACGGTGGAGGTAACAGGCCTAGAAACGATTCTTTGATGTCTACGAAATCCACAACGAGCATGCTAGATTTTGCAAGTACAACAGTCAAGGGAAAACCAACTAATGAGGTTACAGAAGAGACAGAGTTACCACAACCTACAGCAGGAGACCCATCAATTTCTTCTTCATCTTCATCCATTATGGCACCGCCGCAACCACAACAACAGGTTGGTTCCTCATCTTCTTCTTCAACAGCATCATCATCATCGACGTCATCACCAGCTGTTGAGTCTGCCGTGGCATCAACTGTGATCAAAGAGGACGAACCGTTGGAAATACTCAAGGGGTATGCATCTTCTCCTCCTGCTCAAGAGAGGCAACACTCCTCCGCATCGACCACAACGACCGCATCAGCCGCCGCCTTCCCAAGATCGGCATCTGTTGTAACTTTAGATTCTCTATGTACGATGGATGGAATCATGCCGATCAAGCTATGCAATGGAGCCTCATGTGCACAGCATTCACAGCCTTCAAGTGTGAGAAACGGATCAAGTGCATCATTGAGTTCAAGTGTTGACGGTTCAGTTGGCGTTGGACCAGGAGGTTGTAATCCTAACTATGGTAATGATGAGTTCAAAGTGATCTCGAGCGATGTGATTAGGAAATGTGGTTGTTGTAAGGTTGTGAGACATCATCATCTTTCCGTCATGGGTTTGTGATGCTGAGTTGACGTTTTCGATAAATTTGAAATAGGGCTTTGGTTTGAACTGAGTGGTGATTTGTCGTTGTATTTTTTTTTCTTTTTTTTGATTGGTTCTTTTCTCATTCTGCAACATTGTACATTTGTATTTGTTGTCCTGTGTGTGGACGTTTACTTTAACTTACTACTGTTTCTTCCTTTTTTCCTTTCGTTTGGTTTGAACCGTCGATGCATATCAATTGGAAAGCTCTAACCAGCAACCCACATGCCAAATCTTTGTAGGCGCAATCAACGAAACAGTGCTATAGACCTTTACCGAATTTCTAGCTACTTCTTGGTTGGTACCTGCTTTAACATCTAACGATGCAAGAGATAGTAAATTAGAGGAAAAAGGGTGCAAAAAGAGGTGGAACATTGTACGTACGTGCGGCTCCCATATGCAACGGAATAAATACCCCGAATGGGGAAAATAGTTCCACCACTATTAGTACTTTTGCAAATATTGGATTGGATATTATTACCACTGCGGTTATTGTGGTTCGATCTGGTTGTTATCAACAGGTATTCCAGGATTGGCAAGTGTTCTATGCTTATCAAAGTTTGTTATCTAATGCTTTTCCCAACAGATGAATCCTGGGGTAAAAGGGAAAGCATTGATGAAGATGAAGATGGGGGGACCCTTTCACACACCTCCCGTCTCAACTGCCCAATTGGGATGGAGATGTTCACCACCGCCAAAAATGGCCAGGCGTCTCACTTGCACGCCGATAGCCCTCGCAGGGGAGGGTGAATGGGTAGTACCCTGGAATGCCCCTGGCCCATCTATATAAACCTTTCGTTTACCCGCTAACTTCCTCGAAGGAGTCACAAATTTGGCATAAACCGTTGGAGACCCTGTCAAGCACATCTTTTAGATCAATCTACTCTCTTTTCTTAAACAATTTCTTCAGGACAATCGTTGATTATAAACAAATGAAAGACCTCAAGAATCGTTGTTTGTCCACACAGCTCTACAGGAAAAGATAAGAAGAGCACGAGAATGTCTGGGCAAAGAAAAGAGAAAAAAGCAGCCAATTTTTCAACCGCACGTAGCCAAGACCTTTGAGCATCCTCTTCAAATTACAAAAGCGTGTGTCCTACGACTACCCTACCACTGCCCTACTGTCCACTCATGGACACCAAATCCTATAAGTTCATTTGATCGTTTACGTAGAACTCCACCTGCTATACATCATTGGCAATGCTATATTCATCAGATCGCCAGCAGAATAAAGCTGATTGCATCCAGCATTGTTCAACTGGAAGGTGGTATTACCCTGGGATAGAACATCAACTTCGCCTCTGTAACAGCGGTAAATTTCAAGTAGAGATGATCGTCGTAAATTTCCTTGAGCACCGGATAATCCCTTCTATCCTATGCTTTTGGATAACCCATATCCATAGGATCACAGGAGGAAGTGTTGGAATTTTTCAGTAAAAAAAGTTTGGGGGTGTTGGTTGGTTGGTGAACGTGAAAAAGAGAGAAGTACTTTCTGTTTTGATGCTTTCTGTTTTTGACTTGGCATTAATACACACACTCTCTCTCTCTCTCTCTCTCTCTCAATTGGATATTTTATTGTCTAAAAAGTAGTATATATTCCAGTATCCCACGGATTTGCCAGCTTTCCTTTTTACCCTCAAAGCCAAGAAATAACAATTGTTAGAGATAGCATATTTTCACATCACCCGTCTTCGCCTTTCGGGATAATAACAGATCACAAACAAGCATATAAATAGCATTCCTTATCCTTCTCATTCAGTTCAAGCCATCTAAGTTCTTTAAAGCAGAAACTTTTTGCAATCATTGCTGTTTCACATATACCCCTTCATCATCTCCTTCCTCTCACTGAACACAAAATGTCAACCTCACCTCCACTAGAAGAAAAAGTCCTACCAAGTAAGCAAAGTGTCGAAGTCTCACAATCTCTAGATACAACAGCATTAGACGACACAGATTCCTATGAGGATCCAGTCAAACATGGAAAGCTCCGTAAAAACTTTTCATTCTGGTCAATCTTGGGTGTTGGTTTCGGACTAACAAACTCCTGGTGTGGTATCTCGGCATCAATGGTGGCAGGTTTGTCCTCCGGTGGTTGTGTCGTCATCATCTACGGTATCATCATCGTTGCTTCCATTTCTACATGCATTGCAATAACTCTATCCGAACTTACATCCGCCATACCCAACGCTGGAGGACAGTACGTTTGGACCAAGATACTGGCCCCTCCAAAACAGGCTCCATTCTGGTCATTCATGTGTGGTACTTTAGCTTGGGTCGGTGCTGTGTTTACCTGTACCTCTGTTGGTATCTCACTAGCAACGATGATTTGCGCCATGTGGAAGATGAACCATCCTGACTACGTGCAACAAGCATGGCATATCTTTGTCATATTCCAGATCGTCCACTGGATAACCTTCATTTTCAACTGCTATGAAGGATGGCTACCATCAATTGCTTCACTTGCGCTATACACCAGTATCCTATCCTGGATTGTCATCACTATAACATGCCTAGGGGCAAGTAAAGGTGAATTCCAACCTGCAAAGTTTGTGTTTGTGGAGTTGCAAAATCTCACAGGTTGGTCATCGGCAGGTATTGCATTCATCACAGGTTTGATCAACCCTGCATGGTCATTCTCATGCCTCGATTCGGCAACGCATATGGCAGAGGAAGTTGTGAATCCTGAACGAATCATTCCAATGGCTATTTGCTCAACGGTTGCAATTGGGCTTGTCACCTCGTTGACGTATGTGATTGCAATCTTCTTCTGCATCAAAGATATCGACGCAGTGTTGAGCGATGACTCTGGTTTCCCAGTGATGGCTATCTACTATCAAGTACTAGAAAACAAGTCTGGTGCAATCTTTCTCACTTTCCTTGTTTTTGCTTCCTTGTTTGGCTGTAACATTCAGTGTCATACATGGACACAAAGATTGTGCTGGTCGTTTGCCAGAGATAACGGCCTACCAGGTTCTGGATGGTGGGCAAAAGTTGATCCCAAAACCGGTGTTCCACTGCTAGCCCATGCATTCTCATCTGTCTGTGTGGCATTGGTTGGATGCATCTATTTGGGATCTACGACAGCTTATAACGCCTTGGTCACTGGTTGTATCACCTTCATGGTGCTGTCATACTGCATCCCTGTTGTTTTCCTATTGATGAAGAAAAGGAACATCAAGAGAGGTCCTTTCTGGTTAGGTCCAATCGGTCTCTTTGCAAACATCATGACGTTAGCTTGGGGTTTGTTTGTCCTTGTGTTTTTCTCGTTCCCAAGTGTGATGCCTGCGGAGAGAGACTCGATGAACTATTCATCCTGTGCTACCGTTGGGATCATTCTCTATGGTATCGTCTACTGGTACGCAAGGGGCAAGAGAACCTTCATCATGAGAGACGAGGAAGGAGAATTGTCGGCAATTAGGTCGATCTACAGTCATGCCGAGCTTGTTGGAAACTAACTGATCGCTAATGGTTTGGACCCTTTTTTTTGCTTTACTATAACAACGCCAATTACTTTTTCTTTATTCACTTCTATCTGCTGAATGCTAGGACGCTCTATCAATAAAAAGGTGCACAAATTATTTTATACAGGTCAGTCGATTTCATGGCACAAAACCATCGTTACATATTGAAACGAAGGATTTCACCAAGAGATCACAAACGTGATAAATACGAATAGAGAGTAATAAACTTTTTTGTAAAAATAATAATGACACAAGAGAAAATTTAGAATAAAGTGAAGTAAACTGATGATACTCGTATAGTTACATAAATCGTCTGCAAAACGGTGAAGAACCGTTCCTAACTGCCAACGCCTTCTCCACCTACGCCACCACCAACAGAAGGACTGCCATCACTGACGCCGTCATGCAACAAGTTGAAATCGACAACGTTGAAAGTATTCGAGCCAAAGAACTGTTGCACGTTAGGCAACTCGTTGAACAAGAGTAACAACTGATCGTTAGAGTCGGAAGGTTGCGGCACGGAAGATACAGATGCTTGATCACCTGGAGAAAGATCGGTATGCAACGGATGTGGTGGGATGTATTCAGTAGAGGAGGGTATTGGAACCGAAATGGAAGGTGACGCACCATTCTGCGGTTGCAGATAAGAACTTGGCGATTGTTGCATTTGATAGCTGAAGGGAGATGGTAAAGCATTCATCTGCTGAAGCCGGGGGATATTATACTGTTGTTGCTGTTGTTGTTGCATGTTGGGCAAGTTTGAGAAACCCACTGGCGGCAACTGCTCCTGCTGGAGTTGAGCTTGCGATTGTCTGAGTTGCAGCTGATGATGTTGATGAAGAAGGTACTTCTGCTGCTGCTGTTGTTGTTGTTGTTGTTGCTGCTGCTGCTGCTGCTGCTGCTGTTGCTGATTAAATTGCTGGTCGGGTGACTGATGAACCGCCATTGAGTTTTGAAACTGTTGTTGCCTCTGCTGCTGCTGGTACTGGTACTGCGCACCAAACAACCCAGAAGAGACCTCATCCGGATTCGAGCCAGATTCAGCTATGTTGAGATTGTTCGTATTCTTTAAAGACGACGTGGCCACAAACTCAAAATTGTTCAGATTGGCAAAGTTGAACAACGCTTCGTCAACATCCAACTTCCTCAAGTTTGGATTACTCTTTAATAACTCTGCAGGACTGCGCAAGTATGACATCGATTCATTCCTGGAAAACGAGACCATGCCATTGCTGTTGAATTGTGGAGTCTGTGATGTCGTACTTTGAGCCTGTCCGTTCATTGCCTCGATTTCGCCAAAAGAAGTACCAAAACCGGGACCGGTGGGCGTGGCACCCACCTCATTCCTACCTGCAACAAGTTGGACATCGTTGTTGTTGTTGTTGTTGTTGCTGTTGTTGTTCAAACTGTTATTTCCGTTAGGCAAATAAACATAAGGAGACACACCAGTGGGAGTAGTGATATTGGACGAAATTCCATGCATCAAATCAACCTGGCGCTGAGTACCCTGTTGTTGTTGTTGTTGTCTCTCCCCAATATAATAGCCTGCATATTGATTTCCGGCTTCCAATGGTGTATCGATATTGTTCAATGTGGACAGACCAGCAACAGCAGTCATAGGTAGCTGGCGGATCAGATGTGTTTGCAAACGTGGAGAATCACTGGTAGGGGCCCTGCTAGTAGCACCCGGTGTAGCCCCACCACGAACACTTTGAACACTCTTCTGAAACTTGTTCAAAAATTCCGAACATAGCTTGTAAGTCGAATTAGCATACCAAAACTTTGCCGATAGGTTATGCAAGAACTGGAGAACAGTGTGATAATCCCAATCTTTCAGGGTTGGATCAAAATTGACACCATTGACATATTCGTTCTTGATCGGCTTGAGATCAATCTTCAAGAATGCTGAGAGTGTATATGAGATGCAATAAGGAATGAAGTTCACAATTGGCAAATGCCTCATGTGCTGAGAGGTGATGTTCAAGATCTGAAGGGCAGACTTGCAGTATATCTCATCAGGAATGGACTTTTCAGACTTGTAATTCTTCGAACTTGGATCTAACAAATCGTACCTTCTCTTCTGTGAGAACATGATGGTAATATTGACTATGAGACGACGAAGGCATTCAGAGCCAACGTTTTTCCCCTCTGCTTCCAACAGTTCGAAAGGGGTGGTTGGATTCCAAACATCAAAGTCGATATCCTTGGGAACGGAACGACTGTCACCATGAGGCTGATAGAAACTCAACACTTTCTCCAGTCTGACGCTTGCCTGGACCAAACCGTTCAAATCTTTATCGATGGGAAACGCCAAGCTCGACTCCTTTCTGCTGATGACGCAGTTGCGTGAGTTGATCAACGAATTCAACCTATCAAGAATGAACAAACACCACCACGCCTTTGAAATCGATGTGTCTCTCTTAGAATTCTGCAAGCTTTGCGAGTAATGGCTATGCTGAATCCCCAACGAGAATGCATGATGGATGGCAATGTTCAAATCCATCGATGATGTTTCCAAAACGTTCGATTTTCCTGACTCGTTGTCTCCATTGGATGACACCAGTCCTCCGCCACCATACATCGATAACAACACGTACGTCCTCAATAGTGTGAGCCTATTTTCGTCCAAGTTGAATTTCAGCATTGTCCTAACTTTGAACTCCAACTTGGTGTTGAACTCATCTGTACTTATTGCCAGTTTTTCCTCCTTTAGAATATCATCTGCACCGTCTATCCTTGTAGATAGTAAAATCAAGGCGTACAATATAAGTGTTGGCATATGGTTGTTCTTGAAAGTTGTCAACGAACTCTCTTCGCTCAATAACGGTAAGACAGAGTTGAACTTTTTGAAGTATAACTTGATCAACTTGTATTGGGTCCTCTTGGAGAGCCCGATCTCGAAGCAAGAGCACGACATCAAGTAGTCAAACAACGGGGGAGGTAGTTTGAAAGGACCATAGTTTCTTGAGAATTCAAAAGAGTTATTTCTCTCGTTCGTGGATCTGACAAAGACACCCAACATATCTCTTAAGTGTTCATTGTTGATCATCGATGCATTCTTCTTATCTTTTGACAGTTCGGAAGCTGAATTGTCATTCTTGGAGTTTGTAAACGGAGCATCCCCTGATGACGACGTCCTTGTGCTTGGTGTTGGTGCTGCTGTTGATGTTGAAGTTACTTCTCCTTTGGCCCCTTTGACCCCCTTGACTCCAGTATTTGTACCCACCTTTTTGGACTGGTTGTCACTCTTGGTAGTGCTACTGATACTGGCTGATCCACTCCCACTGGCAGAATGTTGCATCGACTTGCTTGCAATCGACACCTTCAAATTTTGGTGTTTCTTATGCTTAGGCTTGTATGCAGCACTGTGATAGTTTGGTATGCTGTTTGTTCCTTCTGAATGGATCTTGTCTTCAACTGAATCCGGAGATTCACTGATGGTGTCATTTTCGATGGCTCCACCGGTGGCTTCACCAACGATCGAGTTCTTTCTATCAGCATCTCTTGATTCTCTATGTTCGTTATGACCTGCTATTTGGATGAAAATTGCTGTTGCATCTGTTGTACCTATGTACTTTGAGGATAACGCCTGGAAGGTGGTCACTGAGTTTGATTTCTTGATTTCTGCTGACCCGTTCTTCTTTGTGAACGGTAAATTCAAAATTTTAATCAACGAGTCGAAAGTGGAGACAAAATGGATCTCGTTATCTCTGAAAGAGACAAAGTCTTCTTCTGTCAAGTTATCATCATCTAAGCTGTTGTTGCTACTGCTGCTGTTATTTTCCACGCTATTTTTTCCAGTTCCTGTATTCTTCTTCGGTATGCTCGTGGAAGCGGGGTGGACGACAGTGTTGGAAAGTTCTTCACTTTCTCGTTTGATCAAAGGATGGTGATGTTGCAATGGCTGTTGATCTTGGTGTCTTTGATGTTCTGATTGTGATTGTAATTGTAATTGCTGTGGATGTTGAATTGGTTGGTCAGTATCACCTGCATTTGACTTGACCTCCAATGCAACCTTGAAAAAATCTGATCTGTCATGTGAGGGTGTATGAGATGGTTGTCGTTGCTGTAGAGTGGTGGAGGGTGGAGTTTTGGATAAACGAGATATACCAGTAGACTTCTTTCTTTTCACGTTAAACGTTAAACCTTCATCTTCTTCATTGTCACTGGCATTGCGGCCATCATCTTCGACCTTGAGTTTGTATAGTGGTGATCTTTTGTCAGATACACTTTGTCTTTTGCCAGATGCTGAGGTTAATCTAGGCGTCTTTACCTTTGAAGGTGGCGGCGGCGGCGTGCTCCTGTTGTTGATCTTTTCGGTCTTGGTGTTGGTTCGTAAATTTGTGCTGACCAAATCACAGGGTATCTTTTGTTGGAAACAGTTGTTGCAACCCACCTTCTCATATTCTTCGGAAAGATCACATTTGACTCTCTTGTTTCTGCAGTAGGTACAACACTTGAACGTTCTTTTCCTCTTTTTGAAGTTGTTGTTGAAAGCTGGGAACACAAACATATTTGGCTATCGGTTGTTGACTTCTGGATGATTATTTGAATGTTTTGTTTGTTGATGTGAGAGGTCGAATTATGACTGGCTTGATTGTCAAGAGTGTTGAATGGAGGGGGAACTTCTTTTGGTGCAGTTGAAGAAAGTGACGATCCCAGGATGCACAAACGAAGAGCAAGACAAGTGATTTTGCTTATGTCTCTCGAGGAGATACTAATGCAAATGAAACAACTCCACGAGAGGATAATTAGTAATGGTAAAAAGAGAGATGATAAACAAAAGGAAAAGGACCATCGGTAAAGGAAGGGTTAGAAGTAATGCGAACAAATAGAATTGGGAAAATGGCCATTTTGGGTTGGGACTGTCGGGGAAGAGACGGCCCGTCCTTCTTTTGTTCTTGCACAAGGGGAAAAGAGACACGAAAGTCCGCCCCTCAGCTACCACACGCACTTGGGGCACTCCACAATAGGCTCGGACGGCGTATTGTGAAGATGCTGTGTGGAGTGCATGTAAATGTCACCAGTGTATATTTATCTATGTATTGTGTATGTATGGGTGTACCAACCATACATATACTGTGTGAGTAAGTAGTAGTTTTACAGTATGTTGGTACGTACAATGAGAATGGTTTGTTTGTTTGTTTGTTTGTTTGTTTGATATTGATGGAAGCATTTGAAAGGTACTAAAGATTTATTTTAGTGTGCACCTTCATTTCATCATCATCTAAGAATGGGAGATGGCTTCAGGCTTCAGGTTTCTTGTTTTAGGTTATCTGCTTGCTTGCTCGCCAGTCTTCGCTCCAAATGTAAAAATCAGTTCACTACCACTACTCGTCTTGGTTATCTACATGTAGAAAGAGAGAAGAAGAGAAGAGTCTTCCTGATTGTCTCTGTATTGAGCAAATATACAAGAGTCCCAAACAACAACTAGATGAGAGCGGTCTGGTTCTAGGCAATGGCCGATATGCTATGATTTGGACTACTAAACTCCCTTTGACTCTGCTTCACATTGTAGAGCCACAGGCCCAGACTAAACTGTTCTATGTATATAATTGTTATTAGTGAATGAATGAAGAATGCACATGTGCTTCTTGGATATACCTATAACTTCACTACGCTCATCTCTCTCAAGAGATCCATTGAAAACCGAATCTCAGCAGCAGAAAGATAAAAAGAAGACTTCCCCGCATTAGCCCATGATAGAATATGGAGACACAAGTATATCCACATACACATCCACATCCACGGATCTCTAATAAAGAGAAGAAACAACTGAGTGGCAAAACTCCAGGCAAGGTGTTGGTGCTCTAGCTACAGCAGTCAATCAATAACACTTTGTTGCCCCAAAGCTAAAACGCTAAAACGGTTGGCAGCCGTTAAACACCCACCACTTACTGTGTGTTTGCACATGAAATAGATGCACAGACCTTATAGGCGTTCGTTGGAAGTATATCTATCGTCCATCTCCCACTTCTTCTCCTTCTCCTTCTTCTTCTGGGTTGAAAAGTTTTTGTGGGGAAATATGCACGCTTCTTCTTTGGGCACCAATCCCGGACAAGATCCTCCTGTGCTGCAGTTAAAGTTGCCCCATTCGGTGCACGTCCCGAAAGATGTTGAATAAGAAAAGGCTCTTTTCCTGTTATTTGGTAATGTATTACGTATGTATAAAATAGCGTAATACCTACCCATCATCACCACTCACTCTCACCACTCTCATTAGTTAGCCCATTCATTACATACACTAAAAAAAAAACTGATCCAAATTTATACGCTATATCACCATGGGAAAGAGATCAACAAGGTATCCCCTAGTACCCAACCGCAGGTTAGCGTTGCATCGTATATCACTTAAATTAGACTGCAATCGATCATCGTACAACTACCTACCTGTTATAACCAGAGAAAGATATAATAACTCCCACCGAAATGTTCCTCACTTGCCGACTACTAAAGTCAAGCTTTTGCCTAACGCCATTGCAAAGAACATCAAGTTCAACGATAAGGCGTACGGCTATCTCCCTAAAGAAAACTCCAGAGAGGCTTTACTCAACTTCAACTTTTAATAGAAACCACAAGACGCCAATTCTGGGTATCGCAATAGCAGGATCGGTTGTACTCTCCACGTTTCTATCATTCTCAAGCATCCAAAATGATGATTCTGCAAAGGTTGACCCACATTCACTAATATCGGTCGACTCCTCGGTTTCACCCTTCCCAAAAGAGACAAACGAACCACTACTATTAACGGATTTTCAACTGCTGGGTTATGGAGTCAGATCAGTCACTTTCTTGAAGATGAAAGTGTACGCCTTGGGACTCTACGTTGCCAAAAATGACGTTTCTTTAATTCAAACCATTCTAGATTCCAAATTTCTCGAAAGCCTCTATGAAACACCTAACAAATCACACTCGGAAAACCTAGAGAAAGCATTGAACGATCCAAAATTATCCAAAACTTTGATTCAAAATTTGTTGAATTCAGGGGTCAGATTTTCCGCAAGGATCGTTCCAGTCAGAAACACAGATTTTAACCACTTGAGAGACGGACTGATCAAATCGATCAAGTCAAGTCCAAAATATAAGGAACTCTCAAAGATAGAAGGTGAAGGTTTAGATGAGAGACTCTTCAATGGAATCGACGAACTCCGTCACTGCTTCGGAACGGTCAAAATGACAGCTTTTAAAAACTCCAATTTGACATTGGAACTAACCGATGATGGCAAAATGCGGGTCATCTTTCAACAATTCAACAATAAAGGTGAATTTGTCAAACCTTTTGTCATGGGAACAGTGAATGAACCATTGATTGGTCAGTTGCTTTTTCTTTCTTACCTCAGCGTTGAAAAACCGTTGAGTGAGGCAGCTAGGGCTAAAGCCGTTGATGGATTTGTTGCGATGGCTTGATTACAATGCTGGCTTCTTGTAAATACTCAAACACATCGCAGGTCTTCAATTTGAATCTGTAGAAAGGTTGCCCCAGCTCATTATTTATTTCGTGCAATCACGTATCATATATTACATGTGTATCACGATTTTTTAGAGCTTTTCCAGATATATACATCAAATGTAATAGCATTTCACAATCTCAACACACTAAATAATTTATCACAGAACCTTTTGATAGATCACAGCAACAAAGGTAAAAGTAAGTAAGATAACCGGTAAATGTTCCCAAGGGTAATTCAAATAAGGCATCACTCGTTTTCAAATTGGAAGGAGTGTCGCGTCCAGAGCTAGAACTTTTACGAATTGTGCCTCCATTATGATCCATTTGTTCAACAGTTCAACCGTGGAATGCGAAAGCTGATGGTTGATGTAATCGAGAGATCATCGCTCGTGCAATAATAATAGCTTCTATATAACTTGTTACATTGCGAATTTGTTGCTTTTGATGTAGCTACGTGGCAATCCTCCTAGTACATTGAATGTTCCTATGTATGCTCCGGTTGGGAATAAAAGCATGCTGCACATTATCCGATCCGCGACGGCCATGAGACGATGGCTCATTGTGAAATCGATGATTCTCAACGAGCAGTTGACAACACTTATGGGCCTGATGAATCATTAATTGGGAGATAGCCCTTCAGTTGCGTCAATCATAAATAAAGCTAATTCCTAAGAAAAGCCCTTCTTCTAACGACCTCGTTTTTCAACTTCTAGCTCGTTTCCCTCAAGGTATCTGGTACTCTTATGCTCTTATCAATATAGCCAGACAAAAATCATCGCTCCGGTAGCACATGCCTCTCTTTCGTCCATCTTTGCTGGCGCAGACTCATTAGCAGACAAGTTCCTCACTTTGCAGGTGACCCTCAGTCCTCCTAAAGTTGTTGCATTTATGAAAGTTCGTATCCATCAGACCACCTAATTTATTATTATTACAACTCCTATGAAACAATCATTTAACAAGCGATACTTTTCAAGTCGGGTTCCCTTTTGGCTAAATCATAGTCGCTAATTGCAATTTTCATGCATTCGCCGCAACTATACCAGATATGGCTACATGGATGGTCGTGCGCCGCCCAGGAGCCAAGTGAAAAGTTTCACCACCGTAGTTGAGCCGCACGGAAGTACTATCCTTCGCTAAAGAGAAAACAGAAAGTGCTCAAAAGGAAGTTACGATATAGCCATTCAGGGATTCCTAAGCAGTTAACAAAAATCCCAAAAGTTGAAAGTTAATTCAAAAGCGAAGCTGCCCTAGTAGATAGACCTTGACAAACTTGAAAGGTTGAGATTTGAGGTCACATGGCAAACTCTCTAAACGCTGAATAGAATAAGCACAGAGTCACCGGTAACATCCCGATGCTTAATGGCCTAAACTGTCTTTAATAGGAAGTAAAACAGAGATCTAAATGAAGAAAGATCTGCGTCCAGGCCAGTGTCATATACGGGAATGGTTGGTTAATTAGATTTGTGATGATGTACATAGTCCAAAATTTCGCAGACGAAAGCAGAATTGAAGGATGTTAATAAGTCATCAAACAGTTTGGTAGTTCACTCGGGTTGATCGATTCAGCCAAACAAAGAGATCACTTTGAAGGATATTTGGCTCGCCGACAATTAAAAAGAAAAAAAATGATTTTGAAAACTTGCAACTCGATTACTGCTTGGAAAAAGGAAAGAAAGAGAGAAGATGCAAACGTTTTACAGATTTGAGGATTTTTGATGACGCTCCCCCCAATCTCAGGCTCAGTCGTTTGATGCAAAAGCACTTATGAAAGATCTAGCTTGGATCAAGAAGATGGATAAAGGGTAAGCCAATAATATTAAGCCGTCATTTGATTCGAAGGTGAGTCTAACAGCAATATTTCAGCTACACAGACTGATCGCAGTTGTTCATATGAGATCTCAGTATTCCTGTTGCGGGCCTTCTTATGCGGTAGTTTTTGCTGCCTATAGATTCATAGGTCAGACGTTAATTGCGAACGCATGTAACACATCTGTGGTAGGATTATAACTAGTAGGTATTGATCCGATTACAAGAGAGAAAGAGTCAGAGAACATTAGCGATCAACATTTCTGATGATTGAAAAATTTACAGAGATTTTTCACAATCCATTGTTAATTGAAAAAATGTATGCATCTCATTTTGCCCTAATTAGGAAACCATAATAATTTACAAATTTAGTGGTAACTTTTCATTCAGTTGAATTATTGGCAGCCAATGTTAGTTGTTGATCTTGGTGACCAACCAACAAGAGCCTGAGCATATAACACTTGTGATGTGTCTGAGATCGATATTGATACTGGCTTTTAATTTCCTTCTTTTTTTTGGAACCAGTCCTATAAACCTAAGGCGTGAGTGGTTAGCCGCTCGCAAAGCAGACCAAAACTTTGGAAGTATAGAGCAGGGTAGGGCAGGGCACTGCATATGACAACATAGGTCTTGAACAGATGCAAGTAATTGAGGACGGCTAATAAACGCAGGACTTAAAGGCGGACCTATCAAACGACATTTATCATGTTTCAAACGTTTTCAACGAAGGAAAGAAATCAAACCCCTAAAGCAAAATGTTCCGAAGACTGAGCTGCACTGTTTTTTCTGAGATTGGTAGGAAACCATCCGCGGATGTTACCCTGCACCATTGGTGTCGCCTGTCTGCTGCCTGCCGCCTGCCGCCTGCTGCCCGCCTACACGGACCACCGATGGAAGTATATGGGAAAGAAACCGCTGTTTGCGAGTTCTTCAATATGGTATAGTCTATATGGCAATTCCAATGCCAATGCTACTGTTTTTCCCCAAAAAGGCCGTAATGCTGTACATCACATTTAGCTTGTTGTTTAGTTGGACCTCATAATGGCTATTGTTTCGTCTTGTTTGTATATTATATGCCAAGTGAAGCATCCAATTATACACCCTAAAGAGGACATTTGTTCACAAATTCAACCAAAACAGATCTGCCGCCAACGGAGAATTTTGAAAGTGATTGCACAATAGCGTTATTATTGTTGGCGGGTGGGTGACAAGCGGCTGCGGTTAAGGCCTAGAACATAATAGGGCGTAAATGGCTCCTCCCTCTGCATTAGCCCAGTCTGCCATATCCCCCCTATGATATCACCATCTCTGGCAGGGGGGAAGGAATACCACAGGGGGGGGCAACAGGGGGACAGCTCCCGCGAACTTTTTCCGAGCTTTCTTTTTTTTTGGGGGCAGAGACGAAACGAGATCAATAAAAGATTCGAAACAACACTGACGTACAACTCACTAAGTATAAGTATCAAACTGTTCGCCTCTCAAAGCCTTTATTAAGATCCACCCTCGATCTCTCCTTTATAATACCCCTTTGGAATCTCCTTTGAAACTTTTCTTCTTTTGACTCTCCTTTCCCCTTCGTTATCCTCAACATTAACTAACTACACTCCTTTAAACACCAAAAAAAGTTCAGTTATTCTCCTCAGTTATCAACATTTAACAACGTTCTTAGTCACCACATTCCTTTATTACTATATCGAACTAAGATCCCCTTGTTATCTATCCTTGTTAACTACAGTCTTTCATTCACACTAAACTAACTTTTGAAACAGCATTGATTCAAACTTTGATACCACACTCCTTTATCATTCAATCCGTCCATTCCTTTCCAAATCTCTAAAAATGAAGTACTCTCAAGTTCTATCCACCGTTGCATTAGCTTCTCTAGCAACTGCTGCCCCAATGGCTCACAAGCATCATGCTCACAAGAGAGATGCTGCCGTTGTCTACATCACCCAGACTCTTGTCGTTGATCAATATGGTCAAACTGTCACATCTGAATCTGTTCCAACATCTACCACATCATCTGGCGAAACCATAAAGGTTGACACATTCACCACCTCTTCTTCATCTTCATCTTCATCTTCTTCTTCTTCATCAGAGGCAACTTCCACTACCGAAGCCGAAACATCATCTAAGCATGCTGAAACTTCTTCAACTTCATCCACATCTGCTTCAGCTGAAACCTCCTCTTCATCCTCCTCATCATCATCTTCTTCTTCTGGATACGGTGGTGATCTATCCGACTTCTCTGGCCCAACTTCCAAGTTTGTCGATGGTACCATCAAGTGTTCCGACTTCCCATCAGGACAAGGTGTTATTGACCTATCATGGTTGGACTTTGGTGGTTGGGCTTCCGTCATGAACAGTGACGGTGATACTTCTTCTACCTGTGAAGATGGTTACTACTGTTCCTACGCATGTCAAGCAGGTATGTCCAAGACTCAATGGCCTTCTTCCCAACCAGCCAACGGTATGTCAGTTGGTGGTTTGTACTGTGATGGTGGTTACTTGTACCTGACTAACTCCGACTCCGACTACCTATGTAGTTGGGGTAAGGAGACTGGTTATGCCAAGTCTGAAGTTGACGAGACCATTGCCTTATGCAGAACCGACTACCCAGGTTCTGAAAACATGGTTGTTCCAACTGAACTTACCGCCGGTGGTGAGAAGCCACTATCTGTCGTTGACGAGGACAGTTACTACACCTGGCAAGGAGGAAAGACCTCATCTCAATACTATGTTAACAACGCTGGTGTTTCTGTTGAGGATGGTTGTATTTGGGGTACCGATGGTTCAGGCGTTGGTAACTGGGCTCCACTTGTTATTGGTGCCGGTTACACAAACGGAAACACCTACCTATCTTTGATTCCAAACCCAAATAACAGTGATGCACCAAACTACTCGGTTACTATTGAAGCTACCAGTGGTTCTACCATCAATGGAGACTGCTCGTACATCGATGGTTCTTTCAGCGGTGATACAACCGATGGTTGTACCGTTACCGTTACTGATGGATCTGCCGTTATCAAATTCTACTAGACTGGTTTGTTTTTTCTTTTATCTTCCTTGCCCTGATAAGAATGCGCAAACTAATTTCAGTAGTGTCACAGTTAAATGTTAGACTTTTATGATACCCTTTTGATTTCATTTACTTGCTATATCTACCAGTGTCTTTGCTTCGCTAACACTTATACTGTCTTTCTTTTTTTTGACCTTGCTCTCTTACTACTGCTTCTTTTTTGGATATCCTTCTTGTGTTCTTATATTCTACTTATAGAATCGTTAGAACCGGTTTTTCTTTTTATTATCGTTTCCTCTCGTTCTCCCCTACATTGCTGAAAATTTCTTTGGGACCTTCTTTCTTTTTCTTTTGGTATTATGTATTGTCTCACTTATAGCTTAATAATCGTCATTGAGCGTAAATGATTCAAATCATTTGTGACGTAGTTAGAGCTTCTTCTTACATACCATCATCAACACTATATCGCCTAAGCAGTTGCTGTGCCGATGTGACCGTGTGTGCCTGCCTTTCTCTCTGCCTGTGTTTACAACTTTCCCTTATGGGAGACAATAACAGATGTGCACCATTTAAGGTTTTTTGGTAACTCACACTTAACACCTCTGCACCAGAATATTTTTGAGTTTGGGTTCCCCACAATAAGTATAGGAATGACCTGGTGCTGGCTTATCTATATATAGGTCCATCTAGCTATCTCTCTCATGATATGTTCAAGCCGGTACTTCCCTAAGTACAAATACCTCCCGTATATGTAACCCAACTCTTGATTAATTCATCATATAACAATCACAAAATACCCATAAGAATAATGTCAATCCCTCCACGTTCCTTCACAGATTCGTTATCCCAGGCCCTTCCAAGGGCAGAGAGTATCCATCGACACTACTCAGAACCGCCCTCGCAACTCTCTGAAAATTACCCCCAGCTAAATACCGCTCCTCAGTTCAAACCTGTTGACTCCATATACGAGAACCGCCTCCGCCAATTCACTAACACTTCTGGTGGATTCGAAGGCCTAAACTTGCCAAAGTTTTACACAAAGTTTCAGATAGATTCCCCAAAGAAGTCCGACTCAGACTCAGGATATATCAATTTGAAACATTGGGCAGCACCAGAACTTTCAAAACCACTCTTCAAAGATGTCATTTCAAAGAAACTCTCCGAATTCACAGACTTCAAGAAGCGCGATAGCATTGGACCAGCATGGTCTTCCCATTGGTTCGAAGTCACTCTCAAGATCCCAGAAAGCTGGCTAGACGAACCCCACATCTTACTCCATTGGGATTCTGGAGGAGAGGCAATGGTGTTTGACAAACACGGACTTCCAATCCAAGGGTTAACAGGAGGAGGAGAACGTACCGAATTCATCATCCCTCCAGAATGGTACAACAACAGTTCAAAGGGTGAGATTGTCCTCTATCTCGAAGCAGCATGCAACGGTATGTTTGGCTCAACTCAATCAAGCTACGGGGTCAACATCGCCGATTTGATGGTTCCCAACTATGATGCAAGGGCCCTTTACTACGATTTTTGGATCATTGGTGATGCAGCAAGGGAATTGAGCGGCCCTCAGAAGCACAAGGCTCGTGAGGTTGGCAACCGTATAATGGACACATTCGACGAGACTGACGAAAGTACCATTTTGAAATGCAGAAAGATCGCAAGGGAATACCTTGGCGAAAACGTTGACTCTGAAGAGGTGTTCAAAGAGGCCAAGATTAATCCCTGTGCCAACGTTTATGCAATTGGCAACTGCCATATCGATACCGCATGGCTCTGGGATTTTGCGACGTCAAAAACTAAAATTGCAAGGTCTTGGTCTTCCCAGTTGCGTTTGATTGAGCGATACCCGGAGTTTGTGTTTGCCGCTTCTGCTGCACAGCATTTCAAGTGGTTGATTGACTACTACCCTGACTTGTACGAAAAGACCAAGGAGTTCGTCATGCAGGGTAGATTCATTCCATTGGGTGGTTCATGGGTCGAGAATGATACCAACATGCCTAGTGGCGAAGGGTTGGTGAGACAGTTCTTGATGGGTCAGAGATGGTTTGAAAACATGTTTGGCTTCAAGAGTAACATTTACTGGTTGCCTGATTCTTTTGGATATTCAAGTCAAATTCCACAACTCTGTAGACTTGCCGAAATGCCCAACTTTTTGACCCAAAAACTTTCATGGAACAACATCAACAGATTTCCTGCAAACACGTTCAACTGGGTGGGCATAGATACTTCACAGGTGCTTGTTCATATGCCTCCAGCAAATACATACACGGCAGCTGCTAATTTTGGCGATGCCATGCGGTCTATCACAGGTCACATGAACTTATATAATGACCAAAAGGGTCTATTGCTTTATGGGAAGGGTGATGGAGGAGGTGGTCCTACAGATGAAATGGTTGAAAAGTTGAGAAGGGTGAGAGGTTTGGCAGATACCGTTGGTGGCACAATGCCAACCGTCCAAATGGGAGCATCAGTCACCGATTTTTACAATGACATCAGAAAGAGTACCAACAATGGTGCTTCTTTGCCTGCTTGGAGAGGAGAGCTTTACTTGGAGTACCATAGAGGTACGTATACCACACAGGCAAAAGTGAAGAATTTCATGAGAACGTCGGAGATGCTAATGAGGGACTTGGAATATTTGGCAACTAAGGCCTCAATTGAACTTGAAGATTACGACTATCCACATGCTAAGCTTGACAGATTGTGGCAGGATATCTGTTTATGCCAGTTCCACGACGTGCTACCAGGTTCATGCATTGAGAAGGTTTATAGGGATGACGTTTGGCCAATGCTATCAAAGGTGATTGAAACGGAGTACGCCATGATAAACGACCTATTGGCAAAGTTTGACATCTACCCTATGGAAAGTTACGAGAAGGGGGATACATTGGTCAAATTTAACTCTTTGCCTTGGAAAAGAACCGAGGTGGTTCAGATGGATGCCACTGAATCTATCATTAGCAGGGCAATGTGTGACAACGGTGCTTTTATCACTCAGGGTAACAAGCACGTTTTGCTACAGTCTGACTCGTCCAATCCGGCTCTGATGACAACGTTACCTCTTTCAGCAGTCAGTGCCATCAAGTACCCATCCTCAATTAAAAAGGTGGATGATCTCTTCGTGTTGGAAAACAGCAAATTGAAAGTTCAGATTAACACCAACGGTGTCATAGTCAGCCTTGTTGACCTTATCAACAAACGTGAAATTATCGACTCGTCAAAAATCAAAGGTGGGAACCAGTACGTCATGTTTTCAGATACTCCTTTGAACTTCCCGGCATGGGACACAGAGCTATACTCGCTGGAAAAGTTCAAGTACATTGATTCGTCAACAAACATAGAAATCTTGGAGGATGGTCCTCTAGTTTCTTCTCTAAAGGTTAAACATAAGCTTTCTCAAACCAGTACGATCTCTACAGTGATCTCTTTGGAAGGATTGACCGATCTTTCCTGCAAGACAATGCTAAAATTTGAATGCGAGGTTGAGTGGCACGAGATTTACAAATTCTTGAAGGTCCAATTCCCTGTGAACATCAATGCAGAATCAGCCAGTTTTGAAACCCAATTCGGAATTACAAAAAGACCAACCCACTTCAACACCTCTTGGGACGTTGCAAAGTTTGAAGTTTGCTCTCACAAATTTATGGACTTTAGCGATTTCAACTATGGTGTTTCAATACTCAACAACAACAAGTATGGAGGTTCAATCCATGGAAATACAATGACCCTTTCCTTACTCAGAGCACCAAAGTACCCTGATGCAAATGCTGATATAGGGACCCACAAGTTCAAGTACGCATTCATGCCTCACGAAGGACCACTAGGCTCGGAAACGGTGAGAGCCGGCTACGAATTCAACGATAGAGTCAGTGGCGCGTACCTCAATAAGTCCTATAGTGGCAAGAATAAAAAGAAGTTTGAAGAATTGGTCTCTATTACAGGTGATTCAAATTTGATCTTGAGTAATGTGAAGAGAGGTGAGGATGATGATGTTGCAATTGATTCCAAAGGTATGCAGTTGGATGACTTGCCTAAAAAGTTCTCTGGTCATAAAACGATTGTCTTGAGAGTTTACGAATCTTTAGGCGGAGTTTCTAATGCTACTATCAAGGTTGGCAGGCCTCTTAAAAAGGTTTTCAAGACCAACTTGTTGGAGGAAGAGAAGGAAGAGGTAGTTGTTGAAGGTGAAAGCAATGACACTTTCAATATTACCTCAAGAGGGTTTGAGATCAGCACTTACAAGGTTGTATTGGCTTGAAGTGATGGATGGAGCCAGGCTTGTTGCTGGTAGTTGGTTTGGTTTGAAAGCTTTATATCGTTTGTGCAATGTTTGTACGTTTTGAATTACTTCGCCTTGAATTTAGTTTCTATTCCCTGTTTGTTTTTATATATTTTTCCTAAGTAGTATGGTCTTTTCCATGGATACCTTTGTAATATCCTTTTTCTGAAAACACGTAGAATTCGCTTTAAAAGTTTGCGTGAGACAGCTTATCTCAGAACAAAATCGGCCACGGCTTTATGTTTATTCTTGCCCATTTCGATTGTTATGCTTCTAATTCTTTTCTTACTAGAATGAGAGGGCTCTAGGTAGTGGGGATCCCCATGTTTTAGTTCTTCTAGAGGTGTGGTGTGTACGAAACAAAATCTGTAAACACAGAAAGGGTGTGAGCAGGGGAACTCTTGGGCTGATTCCTCGTAGTCGCTCTCTGGCCCAGACACATCAGTGGTTGTTAGCACATGAAGGTCAGTGGCAGTTGAGTCGATAGACTCGGCAGTATTCTTAGTATCTGACATGATTTATAATGGAATGGTAAAAATCGAATTGTAATAATATACTGTATTATATGAGTGGGTGATGATCTCTAGTAAAAGAGAAAAGTAAAAATAAAGATAAAAAGTAGTATATAGAAGGGGATTTCGTCCTCTATTTATAGTATTTTGCCATGTGGTACTGTATTGATCACGACATTGGTGTATTAATAACTGGATAACTTCACCTCTTGAGATATTAATCCCTTTACTTGCGTATGAAAAATACCCTTTTTGGACAAAGTGCCCTTGTAGGTAGTGTCTGGTGCCTAATTATTAAACCATGGACTACTACGGGGCGCGACAATATACCATATGTCAGTTACCAAGAATACTGCCGAGCTAGACAAGTTATCTGCCACATTGGCATCCGTGTCACTAACCGATGCTACTGGCATCGACTGAGGGTGAGCCCCTACTACCACAGAGTTCCCTGCGTTCCAACAGTCTTGATTTGAATGGACTCTTTTCCACAAGACACTTCACATCGCTGTGAAAATACCAATGGCTTTAACATTTTGTATCAATTATAGATAGATGTTGGTTAGATTTTTACCGTTGAGAGTTTCAAATATCAAATCACTCCACTGCACAACAAGTCTAACGGTCAAGAGATACAAACAGTTTATTCCAAACATGTCCCTAGAGTACTCCCAAGAAAGAGCCACAGAGTTAATCACAAATGCAGACAGCGTAAAATTCAAAGTTGACCAGTTGAGCTCAGGGAAGACAAAGCTAGTGTGCGTTTCCAAGTTGAAGCCTGCAAGTGACATCCAGGCATTGTACGATGTTGGCTATAGACACTTTGGTGAAAACTATGTCCAAGAGTTGATTGAAAAGGCTAATGTCTTGCCAAAGGATATAAATTGGCACTTTATAGGTGGACTACAGACAAACAAAGCCAAGGATCTGGGCAAGAATATTGACAACCTATACGCAGTGGAAACCATAGATACTGAAAAGAAGGCCAAGAAGCTAAACGATGTCAGGCAATCGGAGAGCAAGGATATTGTCAACGTATATATTCAGGTCAACACTTCTAGAGAGGAGCAAAAATCGGGTGTTTTGCCTGAAGAAGTTGATAAACTTGCTGAGTTTATCGTCAAGGAATGTCCAAAGCTCAACCTGGAAGGATTGATGACGATAGGATCTGTGTATCAATCTAAGTTCTCGGAGGAGAATCAAGATTTCAGAACGTTGGTTGAAGTCTCAACGAGGTTGAACGAGTTGTTTGGTATTAAGTTGGAGCTAAGTATGGGTATGAGTAGCGATTTTGAGGAGGCGATCAGGCAAGGCTCCACCTCTGTTAGAGTGGGATCAGACATCTTTGGATCGAGGCCAGCTAACAACGGACATTGATTTGATTCAATCTTCTCAGTGTTTCTTGATATTGCATTGTTGTGCTCATAAGGTATATTTTAGTACGGCGGTTTGGAATGTGTTGTCGATTTTAGTTCTTCAATACAACTGTAAAGGTCATGAATGCATGTGCATTTTGTAAGCACCCCCGATATGTTAGTATTTTTAAATACATATGTCCATACCATCCTCTAAACAGTGTTTAGGGTGTCTATTGCAGGCTGCTGTACACCTGGCGGTGTTATAGAGATCAACTTGCACCACATCCAAGACAATTTCAACTTGATCGCTCAACCCGCTATACAACTTTTGATGTGCGGCCACTATTCGAGTTGATGCTGGAACTTAGCGAACTTTGTCTTGATTTATTTGATTGCAATTTTTGGAAGCAAAACAAGTTTAGAGTCATGGTGAACAAATGAACTGAGAGTCACGGACAGCTCCAGGTTTGGGCTTATCTGCACCTTTGAAAAGACCAGAAATTGGGGATGTCTTATGTGGCCAGAACATTGATGTTGGAGAGCTATCTTGGAGAAGAGGGTTGGAAGGATGTAAACTTCTCGTCTTTTCTTCTTGTTTTTGCTTGTTCTCTTGCTCTTGTCCTTGTATTTGTCTATGTTCATGGTTCATGAACATGCCCTTGCATTCGAGCTAAGTCTGCTCTTTTGTCTTGGGACCTTTTAAGTGCTCCAAACTTTTTTCTCTTCTGGTGAATTAGAGATAAAAAAGAAGAAAAGGACTCAGTTATAAGGATCATCCTTTAACGATTCGAAAATGAATACTTTTCTTTTTTTGGTTTTATGAGGTATCAATCACCTAAGGAGGTCGACATTGTCTTCAGTTAATCTTTGTCATTAGGAGATGACAGAGAAATTGCTAGTGACAAAGAAAAATCATAGGATTGAGTCCCAAATTAATAACTCACTATGGCAACTGAACTATGTGGATTCAAATGCTATTGCTCTGAGACAAAACTCCTCAAAATAAGTGGGCAAAACAAAACAAAATAGAAGTGTGCAGTTGTGATGGAATTAGTTTAGGCCCAAACAAAGAATAAGACAAGAAACTGTCAATCCTCTAGGGTCGATTTATCACGTGCAATTTTTAATAGCCTTGCTTCCTTAGATAAATACTACAGAGTCACTGAGCTTTGCCTCTCCAACTGTGTTTCCTAAGTCTCAGTACCTTTAACGGGTCAAGGGTCTTGTTTGGCAGAAACCACCGGCGGTGAAACGTTTAGGAAACAGGGAAGGGGATCTTTTGACAGCAGTAGCAGCTGGTCTTACCCTGAACTAAAAGTAAATCAAGTATTTAATCTTTGTCTTGATTAGCTTAACGAGCAACCTTCAATTCCATGTTGATCGACTAGCAGTCGCTGTTTCCCAAAGTCTTGTCCTTCATCAACTGCACCCAAACCGTGCGTGCTTGAGGGAAAGGGGCCCGGAAAAGAGTATTTGTATACATGCACGGGAGGTAGCAAAAGGGAGAGGGAAGGTTCTAGGCCTCGGGAAAACAAATGGATGACCCCTTTTTCCCCTTTTTAAAAACAAGCCCTACTGGTAGATTCGCTCCCTGGTGAATACATAATCCCTCTTGTTTGCGCGTTTCCTTCTTTCTTTCCTTCCCTGCTTTGTTCACTTTATTTCTTCTTCTTCTTCTTTCTTGTTCTCTTTTTTAAAAAAAAATCCTTGTTTTTCCCTGCTATAACAAACAAATAACCCGCTATTTGATATTCAGTGCTATAGAATCACTCAAAAATTTCCTTCAAAAAACTCAAAAAAGAATCAAATACAATGACTTGGATTAGCTTTACCAGATCCACCAAAACCAATGAAGCTGTGCAAGCTTCAACTTCTGAAAAGAAGTTAATCCCTCACCACAAGAGGGAAAAGCTCCTCGAGAGCAAAAGAAGGCTTTGCAGAAAAGTCAAGCGACTCTTCAAAAGGTGCTCCCGCAAAGCAGAGCAGACGCCAGCACCACCACCAACGGCAGTGGAGGATCTACCAGAACCAACACCAGATTCACTGCAGGATGCCGACAAAACCAACAACCACCAAAGCGCAGAAGCTGTTAAGGATGAGCCTAAAACCGAGTCGGTAGTGGACACACTGGAAAAGAAGATCAAGCGTGCTCCACCAAGATCCAAAGGAAAGCCGGTCATGGACGATAAAGATTGGGCAAAGTCGAGCTACAAAACTATGAGTCTTTACTCACTTCGAGGGACAGCAAACGTGCTGCAGGCCAAGCTGGCAATAGTGGACGAGTTTCTACGAGTCGAAGACCATTGCTGGAATAGAGACCTGTATTGCCACTTCGACGACCAGGAGTTGGGTCTTCTTGAGACACAAAGTAGGGTGACCACACTGCGGTCCATGCTAAGAGACGTCGATGATGGCTTGACCTCGGAGCATCGAACAGACCAGAGCATCTCAGGCTCTCGTTCCACTGGGCCAGACGCTATTTGGCTCACGCTTTTGTTTTGCTTTCCTTTTCTGCTGCTGCTGATTCCTTCTTGCCAACTTCAAACGAAGACACTCATATTGATCTCATTGTATCCAACTAACAACCAACCAACCAACAAAATAAATCCATTTTCACTGCCAACCATGACAACAACACCACACATTTAATCGAGCAGTTCTTAAGTATGATGTCTGGGGAGCATCTATACCTATAGAACTAACTCATCAAATAGTGCACAAACAAAGACGCGATATATATTATGGCTGAAGCATCCTGTCAAATCTTTCGTCGTTCATGGTTCATGGCTCGTGGCTTATGCAAAGCAAATCCTTGCTGGCTGGTTCGTTTAAAACTCAAAGACGGTTATTCCAATTGTAAACTGAGCTGAAAACTCCAAGACTATATGGGGACTAGTCTGCACGCTGATGGCTGATCTGGTTTGGGTTGCACGGGTAGACGGGTTGATGATCATGAGGAGCATTCGTGTTGATTCTTTTGATGGCTCTTGGCTGGGTGTGACGACGTCTGTGGGGGGATGCAATTTTCTTTTGGGAGGGGGGAAATTGCAGACTTAAGAAAACGGATAACACTCGGCTCTAGAGTACGTTCATTGATGATCACGAGTGTGAACCATGTTGTCGACATGAGCACCGTGTCCAATCTGGAGAAGTTGAGGTTGTGCGAGGAGTTTCCAACGAGGGGAGCTATATTGGCTGAATGGGCGTCATTGTTGATGGGTATGCAAAGTGGTTATATTGTTTTCATTATGTTTAATATCCTTTATAGAGTGGTAATGAAGTTATACGACTGGCCTGCCATAAAGTAAAAGAAACCACAGTCAAGGTATAGTAGACCGTGTATAGACACGATGCACACAAAATGAGGGCTCTTGAGGAGGTTTGTTCGCGAATGAGGGCATGAACAACAACAGCCTATGCGAATGAAATCTCCCTCTTTCTGGTAATTTTATTCTACGCCCTCTCCAAAGGAGGCAACTTTTGTAGTACCATGTATAAGGTATAATTTATAAATACCAGAAAAGATAAAAGCCAGATAGACCCAAAATCAATGAGTGATTATTCCAAAATAAATGCTCCTACCCTGAGACAAAACCCCTCAAAGCTGAGTGAACAAGACAAGAGAAGTACTTTACAACCAAAAAAATAATAAGAGGAGAAGTAACTGTCCTACAGAGCGACAACAAAGTGGTAGTTTTCCATCTGCCAGAGGCAACTCATTACCTTCGATCCTTCTTTACTAGCCTTGCTTCCTCAGTTAGAAACTACACAGTCTACAGGCTTCACCTCCCCCATTTTACATCCCAACCCTCCAGATGGGGAAGCTAGCGGCGGATGCAGCATTAACCATAATGGTTTGTAAGATCTTGGCGGCAGCTTTGATATGTGCTGTCCCAAGCTGAGGGTCAATAATTAGACCTTCAACTCTTTCTTGATTCTTGATTGGCTTCGTGTCTATCCTCTGATGCCATGTTGAACTGTCTTGTCCTTTGTTGATTACATTCAAACACACGCGCATGAGAGAAAGGCCCCCGGAAAAGGCCCCGGTATTATCCTGCCTCCAGTGCATGCAGGAAAAGGGGGAGAGAAGGTTCTAGGCCTGGGGATAACAAATGAATGACCCCTTTTTCCCCAGTTTTTGAAACAAGCCTCCCGGTAGATTCGCTCCCTGGGAGAATACATAACCCCTCTTGTTTGCGCGTTTCCTTCTTTCTTTCCTTCCCTGCTTTGTTCACTTTATTTCTTCTTCTTCTTCTTCCTTTCCCCTTGTTTCTTTGTTTCTTGTTCTTTTTTTCTTTTTTAACTCTTGTTTTCCTTTCTATAACAAACAAACATATCGTTATTCAACTATTCATAGCGCTAATCAATATACTCAACTCAAATAATCAGTCACCAAATAATTAAAAACCTGACAAAACAATGACTTGGTTTAAGATCAACCATACCAAAGAAGCTACCGAAGCATCAGCTTCCAACAAGGAGTCTACTCCTCGTCTCTCAAAGTCTGAGAGACTACACAGAAAACAAACAAAAATCTGTGAAAGGGTCAAAAGACTCCTAAAAAGGTGCTCCCGCAGAGCATCTGAAACACCACCACCACCACCACCAACGGCAGAGGACGCTCTGCCTGCACCAACACCAGACAGGGAAGCACCAGAGCCTGAGAGCGACAACAACAATAACGACATTGGCAACAAAGCAGCAGCAGATGTTGTGGGTTCGGACTCCAAAGAGGAGTCCAAAAAAACAGAAGTTAATGAGAAAAAGGAGGACGAGGAGTCCTGCAAACGGTTTCTTAAGAACTTGGAGTTCTTAACCAAGGCAAAGAAACGTGCGGCCAAACTTAGAAAGGTTCCCGACGGGTTCGTGGAGTTCCTCGATGAGAGGATGGTAAGACTTGTCGGCAACTGGGATCTCAAGAGCATCAGCGACAGCTTGCTAGGTGATGCTTTCTACCAGAACGATAAAGTATTCAAGCTCGACGAGGAGACAATCATCAGTCGATCGCACCGGTATCGAAGAATGGTGAAACGCCACAA
>JAJLWO010000049.1:0-101167 GCA_030570775.1 Ogataea pignaliae | reverse complement strand
CTCCCCCCCCCCCCCCCCCCCCCCTGTTGGTAGGTGGAATTGGTTTTACCTTCTCGTTTTTGCCTTTCACTGTGACGTTGGTTTGGATGTCCGTCTTCAAATTTATTATCAACGCCTATGCTAGTCACGCCTTCACAACGGATTGGTTTGACCACCTCTATAATGGAGGTGCTGCATTCCCTATGTCCCAGCTGACATCTAGTATTGGCAACTTAGATCTACATCTTGTACCCTCGCTTGACTTTCCTTTTCTGTTTTCTTTTTTGCACCCTCGAACATTCATATCATATCGCGACTTTGGTCTTGCTTGTGTTTTACTTTCCCTCTTTTACTTTTTACTGTTTGGTGATTCCTTTCCTCGTGGGATCCTCGACAACCAAGTGCTTTTTTTTTGTCTTCCTATGCTCTGCCTTGTCGTTTTTATCGTTGGCCGAATGCTCGAGTGTTGTGTGTGCGATTATTTTTCTGTTTCTTCTTCTATTAGCAGTTGCTGTTTAATTTGCCTCTCTCTTCTCCAATTTAGTGATTATTCCCATTTGTGTTTCATTGTTTTCTTCTGTTTGTTTGTTTCTCTTGCACTCTGTATCTGAATTGGCTATTATAACTACACAATATCAAAATTGGCTCGTTTAACAGTTGGGTACTACATTACACATACGGATGGTGCTTTATAATATCGTGCGAATTTAAGTTTTGGCCCGCTGATGCGTTATCAAACTAACCCGTCTTGCGTCCTGCATGCATGAGGGCCTCCTGCATTAATCCGGTTCATCACAGTGTGCATATTCTCCCTTCGGTATTTATCCGTTTTTCTTCTAGTTTTCCGTATAACGCTAGCATCTCTGTAGAGGATAAGCAAGCATGGCATTGGTATGGTATTTCATTTACTTGAGAGCTATCTTGAATGAAGCCAGTGGTATTAGGTATAAAACTGCTTGTAAATTAAGGTATAAAGATATCTAAACGAACTCGAATTGAAAATTTTACAAACGAAACACTTGGAATAGTTGGTAGTTTTACATCAAACCACCTAGATAACATAGCGGCACATCAATTAAATTTGGAGGAATTCGAACCTTGCCATCTCAAGAATATGGAGCTGATTGACTGTCGGGCAAAGACTAAGCGATGGTACAAAAACCAGCCTGTAGCATGTAACTTGGACTGACTCTGGCCAAGAAGTCAGCAAAACTGTAATCTGAGTCATCTTCAATGGAGCTTGAAGCTTGGGTGGCTTGGGAGTTAGCTAGTTTAGAGTTCATTTTGGTTAGTAGTTGATTGAATTATTGATTGTTTTGGAGTTAGAGTCATCATACTGCTTGAAGGTAAATGATTTTGGATTTAAATCAGGACCTGAAGGATTATTTATACCTGAATCCAACTAATTGATGAAGCAACCGACCTTGAGTGGATGAAACTTCTTACTTATTCTTGTGTTAATTTGTCTAACCGTTACTGGCTGCATCTTCCTATTGAAGTTGACAAAACAGGAAACAATTTAAACTGATTGACACTTTCCACCATTGACATGTCCCAAAAGGGAAATTTTTGGTAGCAAAATCCTTTCATTAGTGTTTCAGCCTGAAAAGATGGCAGATGTCCATTGTTTAGTTGGTAACCATGTGTCCGGGGTTTCTAAAACCGCTTCTCCTTTTAACATATGAAAATGCCGCCTCCATGTTCTACACTTTCATGTCACAGATAAGCCTGTACAGTATCCACCAGGTTGAAATGTTATATGGTACAGTTCCTGACTCTATAAAATTTTTACATAGTACAGATAAAGACAAACAAGGTTCAGTCACTCAAACAACCGACGTCTTTGCGTCGTGCTTCGATTTTCTCTTGAGCTTTCTTCTCAGTTTTCTTCTCACTCTAGCATCCCGCTTAATCCTGTAATCCGCAAGAGTTCTAGAGAACCACTTCTCCAGCCATACTATCTTTTTCACAACATCCTTCCACATGATTACCAGAAGCAATCCAACAGTAAATGGAACCACAATTTTCCAGTAGTATGAAACATCCTGCGATAAGTCACCAAAACGGTCAAAGTTCATACCGTAGTAACCAGCCCAAAAACTCAAAGGCAAGAAAATAACAGTGATCAATGAAAGTTGCTGCATAGAGTCATTGGTCTCAACAGACAAAGTATTGAACGTTAGATCAACTAGATTTTCAATCGTTCTAGACATCGACTCAATCTCATCAACAAAGGAAACCAAGTGATCGTAAATGTCACTGAGATAAAGGATTGAATTGTCAGTGATTAGACTTTTGAAATGAACCTGCTCTTTCAACTGATTGATCATACTTGATATCGGAAGAATTCTGGATTTCAAAATGGACAGCTCGTTGGTCATCAGATGGAGCTCTCTAGTGTGCTGAATGGTTGGGTTAGTCAAAATGTCAATTTCAAATTCATTTAGTCGACGATTATAAGCTGTGATGACAGGATACAACAAATCAACAATTGAGTCTAAAATGGATTCGAACAATATGGATGGATCGCATGACTCTCTTAGAAGAGTGTAATCTGATGACAACCGAGATAGTATGGCTTTCTCTATTTCATATGCTGAATGTTCAAAAAACGATATGACAGTTCCATTATCGGTGAGAAAAATTGACACTTGCTCTGTACCCACCGCTAATCCTTTGCTATTAAGAGGTCTATCAGCTGCAATGTTTTGCAACTTTCTTGATTTTGACGTTCTCTTCATTGGAAGAAAAGATGCGTCAGTTAGTTTTTTCATCCTGGTTTCATCCTGGAGCTGATCCACCAAGGGCAATTCAAAAAACGACGCAGATTGGTCCGCTACAGCATCCGAGTTAGATCTCGATCTTGACGGGTTATCTGTGTCATCGGTGACACTATCTCTCGGGTTCAGCAGTACGCTAAATGGGTTCACGGAGGGTAAAGCTTTCTCCTGTTTAATCTTGATCAACTTCAGCAATGGAGTGACAACAAATAGATGATGCGAGTAATAATCAGCCTTTGTTCTTTGAGGTATATCAACCATATCCTCAATGGCCAATCTGTGTAAGTTGTAATGCTCTGCAATAGAAGAAATGGCCTCCCAAGAAAGTCCATTAACGTTGATCCACCTAACTTTGGACCAACTGGATCTATGGGCCAAACCAGCCTTAAAGTCCATTTTTGATTTGATCACTTTCCGCATCCTATCATTCAATCCCGAACCGAATTTAAAAACCTCACTCTCGTTATCATCTAGTTCTGTGTCCGAAGTTACTGACCTTGGCACAGCAGAATCTTCAGCTTCCAATCCTAACTCTGAATAAACCTCATAATGAGCCACCCTGTAACGTGATTCCGAGTAGTCTGTTATGGTGATGGCCGATCCTGGAGAGTTCAATACAACATTGGTCGTCTTGACATCAATACCTGGTTCCCACGCAGCCCTCTCCTTTCTAGTTTTCGATCCAACATACTTTCTCGATTTTCTCTTCTTCCTGCTCGCTTTCTTCCTCCTTCGGCGTAGGTTCTGTTCAACAACATCTGCATTGCTGCTGTTTGAGTGGGGGATTGGTATATGCGGTTTTGACTCCGAGTGGTGCAACTGGTCTGAAAACCTTCCTTCATCTATTGTGGAAGCACCCATCAGTGAGCTAGTGCTATAAGAGTGCGATTGTCCTTGTTTGGATCGAACATCTGAGGTTGCAGCAAGTGGTAGTCTGTTGGAGGAAGATGATATTCGTTCAGAAGAAGGAGGAACGCCAGCTGAGAGTTGTTCTTCTTTACCGTCCTCGTTTGATTTCAGTGATGCAGTTGAGGAGCTAAAGAAGTTGAATAATCCTCGTGACGATTTCCTTGGTCTTGATTTTTTTGGTGATTCAGACTGGCCTGGCGCCTGTGTAGTTGATGTAATGGTTCCTGTCTGTTGTGATGAGTTGTTTTGTTGGTTTTTACGGGTGAATTTTGATCGTCTCCTGTTCTCATCTCTGCGTCTCTCGTCATCAGACGAGTCTTCTCCTGAGGACGAGGACACAGAGGAATCGCTATCAGATAGCATACCCTCATAGTCCGACCATGATAACTGGTCGTTTTCTGGGAGATCGGGAAGGTTGGGATCAGCGGAATCGTAAACCAATGGACGCATTGTACCAAACTTTCAGTGAGGTAATGGATGTTGTCTGTTGTCGCTTCACATCAACGAGTGTCGTTCATGAGAATGCAGTGTTTTCCGAAGGTGCAAGAAAGCGTTTTCTAATTTGAACTCTTGAGATATAATAATCTACCAAACCGACATGTAGCACACTCGATGAATTCTCTAATCGGTGATTGCTCAAGTTTAAAAGCAACCGTGGTTAGTTGAAAATTGCCCAGATTCGGATCAATCGAAACTCTTTGCTTTAATAGTGCGCGCTCAATTTTTGTATGCAGCTATCATCAGCCTTTAAGGGAGAAAGTGAAGAAGATACTTTGCCATATGGAGACAAACATCAATCAACTACCTAATATCAATTGAAGAAGTCTGACCACATACGCAAACACAAGTTGACTTCATACAGCTTCTTGGTATCTAAACTTACTGAAGTCTCCTCGATTGAATATTCAAGAGCCTGTGGTTGAGTCTCCAAGCTATGAAGCGACTAAAACCCTTATCAAGGCAGTTCAGACCCATATCTCCAGCATTTTCGAATTCTCCAAGATCATTCACACTACACTGGTACAACACCTCAAATCACCAACAATACTTCAAACCAAATGTCACATTATATCAGAATAGTCAGCCATCCTCGTCCCCGAACGATAAGGAAAAAATGAAGACAGAAAGGAAAGCAAACTTGGGACGCATGATTGAGATGCTTCAACAGCAAGTGCCACATTTAACCCAGGAACCACTACCCCACCGCTTCGTCTCGAGCAACATCGTACTTCGTATTCTACCGAAACAATACCCTAACATTCCGATAGTAAAGGGATATATGGTGTATTCGACAACCATCAGGACTATTCAATTGTTTTTGACGTCGTTCTACTTGAATCCAGAAACCAAAATCCACATAACTAAGATACAGATCAAAGAGCCTACAAACTCTCTCTCATCGGAAGAGTTGATCGGTCTTTCACTGGAAAGCAATCAGTTGGAAAATTGTTCTGTTGTCGACCAACAGGGAATATCAAACTACACGACAAAGATAATAATCAAATGGAGAACGTGCTTAAATGGGTGTTCCCACTTGGTGAAGGATAATAAAACCACAAATGCAAAACTAGGGTTTTACAAACAGTCGAAGTTCGACTCCATAAAGAAACATCTTCACCTTGCAGAATCATCACCTTTGCAAAATCTGAAACAAATGTTAACTCAAGACGACAAGAGCCAATCTCATAATGATGCTGACCTCAATAAGGACGGCAATGATATTGAGAGAGTATTGAGCGGGATCTTCATATTTGAATTGAATGAAGCAAACGATCAGATTTTAGTCCATACAGTTGATAATTGTGAAGTTATTGAGAGTAAAGAAACTGCTGATGAAACTGATGGTGGTGGAATTGGCTTGGCACCGGGTGCCTGATCAATACATTTCCATCGTTCACTACTGCTCCTGGTTATTGTCATGCTTGTTCCCTCTCTTTATTCGTCATGAGTTTCATCTTATTCTGTCTTTTATTTCAACTTTCGGGTGTTGTTGTCTATGCTACTTTTATTGTCTTGTATATATCCATCTTTCAACAATACTATACGCACATACACTTTTTCAGCAACAGAATAATGAACTGCTACCAAACGTTTCGGTTTGTTGTGTTTTAACGTATACTAGAATTACACAATATGCTATCAAATCCTGACGGTAAACCTTCTTAGAGGCACGCCAAAGAGACATACAAATTTTGGGATCGAGTAAACCTTGAGCTTTCAAGGTGAAAAGTCACAACTCCTGACCGGCAAGTGTTTCCTCAAGTAATGTCAGAATTTTGTTCTGTCTTTCAATGGACATAGAAAGGAGAACTTCGGTGTATTGTAGCTTCCTGCTCAACTTATTCTGTCCCACCCACAGCATAAACATCAGTATGAGAATTAAAATGCTGATAATGGTCTGGATAGAGAAAAGGTTTGTCTTCCTCCAAAGGGAGCTGTCCACACTGGAAATGCCATCTTTTGCAATTTTGCTACCTAGACTTGCTGCTGTCAAAGCAGATATAATTGAACCGTTTGGAGTTTCGCCAGATTCGACAACGTTACCCTCCTTCGCCACGTCTCCTTCTTTCCCTTCATCTCCATCTTTGATTTCCTCCTCCACTTCCGCGCTCTCCTGCAAACCAAGTTTCCAGTCCCCTATGGCCTTCTCCAATTCCGTCTTGATTGTTTTACCAACGGCAACCTGGCCGGCCTTGGTAGATCTCTCAATCATGCCTTTATACCAGGAGGAACCTGTCCAATTGATCCAGTACGATATAGTTAGCTTCGTAGCATTGTCAAAGTCCCAGGAAAATAGGTATCGCGTCACAACCTCAAATGCATCTCCTGACGGAACATTGGGCGTCTTTGTAATTGCAACTACCTCAATGTAATCGTCGTAATCTAAATGCTTGATCGTCTCTAAACATTGCACTGTGGTGGACTTTGGACCCACCGGATAGTTCAACCGTTTCTCGTACTCAAAAGACCGTATTTCTTCATCCGATGTCTCATCCTTTGAAAATTCAGAGTAAGTGGAGAAATCAAACCCATCGTTCAAGGATATAACTTGCTGTTGAAACGTCACGTTTGGTCCAAACAGTATCTGGTACGTTAGCCCCATTGGTGTAGCGATTGTTTCTTCAAAGATGATACGCTCATTTGGATTGCACGATGGCGTGGAAGGAACGTCATCCTTTGTCGCATGATGCTTTGTTGGACCTTTGAGCGGGTAAGGAAATTTCAAGGACAAACCTTTAGCAGTCGCTATGGAGGCGGTGATACTTTTTTCCTTTGCGAGGGATGAAGTCTCATGTTGTGAGCTGTTGCTGAAGCGAGTATCCATTGGAGCACTCTCATCAATTGTGAAAACGTCATCTTCGGATAACAGATTCACAGACGAGTTTGCACTCGAGGAAGAGGGCGATATACCTGTTCTCATGATGTTAACCTCCCGAAGTGGCTCGTGCTTGGACTGACTCAGGGAGATACATTTTGACCAGATTGTCTCTAAAAAATTCAGAGTTTGATCACGAGACACAAAAGATGCAAAGGAATGCTTGGTCTCTTTCGTCTCAACGACTATACCGTTGGGGAACAATCCAGCCGTTGATTTTTTTTCGAAATGAACAATCTCATCGTGAGACATCACCAAACTTGTGACCCAGCCAAGCAAGTATGAATTAAAGCAGATGTAGTGCTCACTGACGTAAAGTCTACCTTGGAGAAGAATCTCTCTGGATAAGGCACAGCTAAAGTCATCCAAGAGTCTATCGTCCGCAGGAACGTCTTTGAACAAGTCATGGAAGTCAATGTTTCTCTTCAAGGAGGCATATCTGTACTGTGTATCTAAAAACTTTTCATCAACGTACAACCCATTCGAAGTGTTATCAATCGATTTTGGAGATGTTGGAGAGATCACAAGGGAGTTGAAATCAGCATGCGTATCAGCAGTCGGCGTCTTGGGGGCTGAGGAGACACTTCGGTTTCTCTTTGATCTACGATAGCTCAGCATCTCAGTGTTGCCACTTGCACCTACAACCTCCTTAATCTTTCCTTCGTCGTCACGTCCCTCTTGATCTCCCGTGATATCTGTACCGTTAGAGCCTTCACCGTTAGCGTCATTTTCCTCCTCTAGTATGGCGGGCACTTTCTTTGAGCTTCCAATGGTATTTGTAGAGTCGATGCTCACATCAGATATACTTCTGGTATGCTTAGATGCAAAGTTTTTGATGCTGGATAGCATTGCTGCTGAGGAGAAAGGGGACTGCTGCTGCGGCGGTAGTGCCTGCGTTTGGATCTCGTTTCGCAGAGGAGATGGTGGCAAGGCAGCAGCTGACTCGTCGTTTACTATCACATTGCCATCTTCAGTGATAACACTATCGACGCTAGCGTTGGATAGATCCATGCTCAACTGGGACTCCTTGTCGGCCTCCATAGTCTTGGACAAGGTTGCTTCAATTGTATCTAGAGAATCGGCTCCAACATCATTGTAGATCCCAGGCAAAGCGTCTGTCTTTGTTGTTTCTGGATTTGCCAGTGTGGATTTTGAAAAGCTCATTGGGATGGAGTTTGTGGACGAGGAGATCGATTTAGTCGAGACCGCCGATGAGGAGAGCAGGTTGAGGCTTGATGCTTGGTCAATGGAAGAGCTGGACGACTGTAGCCTGATCACTCTGTTTGGTATCTCCATTGCCGTTGTCTTTGGTGGTGCCACCGTAGTCAGCACTTCATGGGTACTATCATCTGGTACCATTGGTATATCTACTGAAATTTTGCGTCTTGATGCTCCCGATGATGATGGTTCTGGCCTCGCTGGTAGAGGAGTATCTTTAGACGTTGAGCTTGCCAAGGTGGGCGAGCTAGAGGCAGATGTGTGTTTGTGATTTAACACTGTAGGTACAGTTGCGGATTCTTCCATGGGTGCTGAATCAAGAGAGAGTTTGGGTTTGCCATTGGGCTTGGAATCAGCACCGTTGTTTTCTTCGTTGGCGCTGCCTACCATCCCATCGAGACTAGTTTCATCATTAAGGAGACTATCCTTATTAGGAGAGGACAGGACCCCACTGCCGTTATCGCTGCTATTACTGCTATCACTGCTATCCTCTATGGCAAACACATCCTCACTGTTCAACTCTGTTACTATCCTCAAGGACGGAGGTGTTGCTGATGTGGAGCTCATTATCGATTTGATCTGTTGCTGTTGCCGCTGCGTATCTGCGTATAAGGTGGGGCTTGATTGTTTAGCTCAGCTATTGTTGATAAATGGCAGTCAATGCTAATGTTTCCAGCGTGTCTTAGTTCTGACTTTACGGATCAGTCAGTCTACTCTGTGTATGATTCAATGTTGGAAGAATGGTCTGTGTAGAAAGTATGGGGTTTGATAGTGTGAGTTGCTCTTTGTGTGTACGAGGAGAGCGGTGCTTGTGCTTTTGCTTGTGAGCTTCCTCTCTTTATGTGCGGATGCCTCTCTCTCTATACGACAACTCCGCTACTTTTTGGCTGTTGCCGCGAGCATATTTTGATGGACCACTTTCTCCTTTCTTCACCTCCTACTGATTTGGATACATCTACTTCGGGTCAAATAGTGACGATAAAGCTTGAATAAAAAATTGAACGCATAATCAAACAGAAAAAAATGGGACATAAGACGGGTATCGAGAGATCAGTCCATATTTGGAACTAGGATGATGAGGAAATGTGATGCCTGGAATCAGAGCACTAGAGCGATTCAACCAAGCTAGTTACAACAATGGACAGTATAAAAGAGAAACAAAAAACTGTAGAAGGGTAAGAGAGCAAGGACAGAATGAACGAGTCAACCGAGTAGGAACAAGTAGCACAAGTATTAATCTATAAGACATTATCCATGATGTTTTTTCCCTCGCTGTTGATCTTCTTTGCCCATTGTCTGGCCAGAATGCTAACCTTCATGAACTTTCTTGATGCATACTTCTTGAAAAACTCTTCATGAACGATGGGGCTTACCAAGTAGTCAATGATCATTTCTGAAACCTCCTTCAGGTCTGACTCCTTATATCCTCCAGAGTAGTGAACCAAATTGCCGTTCCATTCAAACTTCCCAAGCATTTTTCTTGCAATGTACATTGCAGAGGCAGAGCATAGCGAGGGCAAAAATCCAATAAACTTGTGATCTATTATTGTTATCTCCAAGAGATATTTCCCAATGGTTCTGGATTGAACGTCGTACTGGTCAGCCTTGGAAATTCTTCTTAAGAAGTTCATAGGGTTGGGATAACTCATGTTGAAATCCAACACTTCCAGTATGAACTTTTCAGCAAACAAAATCTCATCCTCGGTAAATCCACCATCCGTCACGTAGGCATAGTTTTTCACGGATGGGGAATACACCTCCTCATATTTTGCAGCTATAAAAAGTGAGCCGGTGGCCAACAGTTGCAACCTATCAACCTGTACGGATTCTTTGGACATGAATCTATCCATGATGTTAATGGCAAGATACAACGTTTCAGGCAAGAGCCTGAATTTCAAGTGAACCTCAACCATCCAATCGACCAAGATGGATCTCATCTTTGGCCTTAGGTTTCTTTGCCAGTGAAGATAGTTCGAGTCAGGCAACGTTTTAATCTCTAGCTTGTGTAAGTATTCAAAGATATCATCGACATATTCGCTCACCATCAATGGATCATCGATATCGTCGGCGTCTAGATCATCCCAAGCGTATTCGTCAACCCTTGGCTTTTTGGACTCCTGGACGTTCGTTAAATCCTGCATGTCGCTGCTTGAGTCTGTCGCTTGCCTCTTTAGTGACATTCGTCTGTTTTCGTCATCTAGTCTCTGTTGCTCTTCACCGTTGTTGCTGGTAATATCGATCTGTAGTTGGTGGGTGGTAGGATCTGGCTGGTCGCGGCGCTGTTCGTCAGAATCGTCGGACTTGATTGGTATGTGTTTATTTTGGATCTGTTGCTGTTGCTGTGAGGATGGAATACTTTGCTGGTGCAGTTGCTGTTGTTGTAATTGGGATTCCGATTGCGATTGAGGTTGTGATTGCGGGTGAGGTAAACTTAGGCGTGTCTTTGCGTTGACATTGTTGGACGATCCTGCCACAAGTGGTGGTACTGTTGCTGAAGAATTGTTGTTCAGATCGGTCAATGCCGGCCTTGCTCTAGTCAAAGATTGTCTTGTTCTAGTGGAAGGTTCTTGAACGGCCTTCACCGTTCTTGAACCACTTATTTGTGGAAGATTCTCATCATCAGTTTGCATTATTGATAGTTCCTACAGGTATAAATGTTAGTAACGCGTCAATACTAGGAGAAATTCAGATGTGAGTGTAATACATACTCTTGACATTTTGAAGGGATTTGTTGTAATCAACTAACTTGTTGTATTGAAAACTCTAATGGGGGGGATTTATGGTCTATTGGGAAGAAGGAACTGACAGCAAAAGTAAGGGACAAATATGCTGCTTGGTTGTTCGTGCGACGAGTCTTATTTGTTGGGTGTTTTTTTTTGTATTGAGTTTTCTTTCTGTTTTCCAAAGGTTCAAGTAGTCTAGCTATAATTATAGTATCAAGTAAGTAATCAGGTTTCTATATTCCACGTTGCACGATCATATGCTATATTCCGGGTGTGGTATCAAAAGAATGGAAGAAGCAATATGGGGGATCTTGTCAGGGAGAGAAGGGGGAGCTCGAGTAGATCTTGTTAAGATAGGGAAGTAGAAGCAGTTCCACCGAGAGTAAGCGTCTTATAATAAAGATCTCAATCTTATATAGAGATGAAGTGGAGGATGTTGTTGATTGTGGAGTAAGAACAGGGAGAAGAAAGACCAACAATGAAAGGAAGCAATTTCATTCCAGTCACCTTTTGACCTTACCTACCTACCTACTACTCCTTAGCAAAGGATGGATCTATGGATGGATGGACACACACACCAAAGAGGAAAAAAAAACACCACAGAAGGGTCGTGCATGGATTCCAAAAAGGTTTATCAAATGCTCCCAAATGCGGTAAGAGGTAAACATTAAAAATTTCGCGTGAGAAGTTCCATTTCCTCTCTGTAGCGTAATCACTTACGTAATGTTCCCATCCTTCCTCTTCCTTTTTTATTCTTCCAAAGAGCTCTGCTTCATCATTATATGTACTACTACTAGTACTACTAACATTTATTACAACCAACACAAAACGTTATACTGGAAATGCCAAAAAAATAAAATCTCACCAACCCATCTTGCGATCGTACTCGTCAATCTCCCTTTGAGAAAGCCTGTCAACATCATGCCAAGCCACGTTCAATCCAGGATGATAGTTCTTACCAAACACCTCACTACAGTCAATCGTTGGAATCTTGCCAAATAGTAAACTAGGATTCACACTAGCCTGTTCCCGCAGCTGTCTCTTGATGATCGCATTGGTTCCCCAATCGGCCAACTGTTTTGACGATCTACCTGCCGTATTTCCTGAATTGTCATCACCTTCATTGGCTTCGTTATTGTCACCGTCGTCATCATTATCGCTATGTATTTCGGGAAGATCCACTTTTGATGGCACGGTTGTTAGTGTAGTGGTTGTGGTGTTGGTGTTGGTGTTGGTGTTGGTACCTGTCTTCAACTTGTAAACAGGTGCAGATTTCTTTCTTAGCCAGGATGCGCTACTGGACGATGATGCATGTGTATGATGGGTCATTACTTTGGGGTTGCGATCCGGATGGTGACGCTGCTGCTGCTGCTGCTGTTGGTTCAACTTTGGATGATCCACTGAAATCTGTTGGAGTTTCGTACTACTAACTGCATCTGCCTTAAATTTTCTCATCTGGGCAAGAATGGCACTCTTTTTTCTCTTGGCCAACTTCTCTTTCAGGTCAATCAATGACTTCGAGTCGGACGATACTCTGGTAAACTGTGGAGGTAGTAGTGGCTTACCAAGCGATGGAACTCTTGGCTGTAGTGACATCTCCGTCATTGGAATCCTGGTCTGTTTTAGCTGGTTCATCTTTGAATCTCTTATTTGAATCTCCATTGGACTCATATTAGAATCGATCGATGGCTTCAAAATCTTGGAGTTGGCAATCATCGCTGGAATAACAGTCGATTTTGAATCATTGATTGTTCCCAAAGAAGGCAATATCGAGTTTGATCTAGCAGATTTAGTAGGCGATTTCTTTGACCCAGTCGAACTGTCATCATCCTTCCTATCTAATCTCACAGAGGCGAGCAGAGCAGGCCTCTTAATCGAACTGTCCATTGGTAACTTGTTGGGACTCCTCGTCTTCTTCCTTTGCTTCGATGGCGACTGTATACTTTTATAGTTTTTCAAGGGAGACTTGTGCACTCTCTTGGCACTGGCCTCTGTTGGGAGCATTAATCTAGAAATGAGGTCGGCATCTGCCATTTTGGATCGACTAGGAAATACATCGGTGGTGTCTTTTTGATGATTAGGCACTGTCTTATGGCCCTTCAAAGGTGATGGTGATCTCACTTTCTGTAATTTCAAAGTATCCCTATTTATCTTTATCGTCGACTCCGAACTGCTAGGATTGTTGTTGGTGTTTGGGGACCTAAAGTGATGCAGTTCACTAGAGGGAAGTTTGGGGTCAAACAGATCATTTTGATTCGTTGAAGGTAACGATGGACCTTCAAAAGGTGAAGTTTCCTCTTTGCTTGAAACAGCAGATGAGATGGAGGCGTGATCGAAGAGTTTTGTGTTTCTCATCACTGGAGATCTTGCCTGGTCTGTTTTCCTCTTCGTGCTTTTTCTGGCACTCTGCTGCTGATGATGATGATGGTGATGACGCAAAGATTTACGAAGAGACTTTGAAGTTGAATTGATCCTGCTCAGTGGTGGCTCTCTGGTTGGCAACTCTGCAAATTTGATGGGCGACCTCTTGGTGGCAGGGGTTGTGCCAATGATATCGGGAAGCCTAGAAGAGTCTGAATCCATTTTCAGTAGCATTCTGATTTGAGAAAACTCAATCTGGGAGAGTCTCGAATTCTCTGAGTTATCCAATTGGATACTATCATTATTGTCTATATCGCTCAAAATAACATTTTCCTTTGGTTCTTCAACGGTGGCTCCAGTTTCCACAACAGACAAAGAATTTTTGTTCTTCTCATGCTCGTTGTCAAGTGAAATGGCCCTGCTTGCCTCTCCTTGCTCTGCGGAAAATGTAGTCAATTGTGGATGCCCTTCCTGATTAGATGGGTTAGCCTGCCCTATTATTGAAAAATCAACGTCATTCTCCTCTATCAAGGGAGGATCACTGTGTATCAAGCCTTTCGTTGCAATTGACTTTCGTATATTTTTAGTCACCGCCTCAAACGAGCTCTCATCCTCGTCATCATTTTGATTATATTCAGGAACTTCATAATTGCCAAGAGAAGCATAGAACTCTTGGGGCACTGTTGTCTCGACAGTATCTGAAGTCTTCTTTTCTGGTTCTTCTGGTAGGTGTTGCTGATGGTTAGAGTCTGCATCATTTGTACTCTGAGGTGTTGATGTTGCAGTTGAACCTGTGATGATGGATATAGTGTTCCGCATAATTTCCAATTCTTTTTTATGCAACGTTCTAACAGGTGATCTTGTTCGATCTCTGAATTTTTTTGGTGATCTCAACATCATCATCGCATGGTCTGCAGCTTCACCCACACTTTTCTGTGCAGAGGTAAAGTGCTGGGGACTGCCGCTCGTTTGGTCACCAGCTCCAGTCTTAAAGAGCTCTGTTTTTGTATGTTCGAGTGTAGAAGCTACTAAATGATTGCTCTGGGGATGTTGGTGTTGTAGATTTTCCTCTAGTCTCTCCCCCTCTCCCTCTTCTTCTCCAATCAAAGACAGATCACTTCTGCCGGCAAAAATATCATTCATTATCTCGTTCAGCCACTCGGTGTTTTCTGTATGGGCCAATCCCACTCTCTCCAAACTGGATTCCATCAACTTAATACCTATG
This sequence comes from Ogataea pignaliae, assembly GCA_030570775.1. Lineage (NCBI taxonomy): Eukaryota > Fungi > Ascomycota > Pichiomycetes > Pichiales > Pichiaceae > Ogataea > Ogataea pignaliae. Next base: position 86,596 of record JAJLWO010000049.1, on the reverse strand, counting down.
TACACCTCATTGGCAAACCATTTTGAGGAGCCTGGGATTGAGTCTGTTGATACTGTGGCGGGACTTGATTGTCCTCTTTGCTTCTTTGAGCGAGCGGCCGCTTTGAGACCCCACATCATGTCAATTCTCAAAGCGCAGTAGATGTATGCACAGTTGTTGTCCCTTTGTAATTGGATGTAATATCCGTGGAAAGAAGGATCAGTTTTCAGTAGAGTTAAATGAAGATCACAGTCCCCTCTGGCCCTCCACCCACCGTGTTGTTATTGTTGTTGATGTTGATGTTAAAGTAAAGTAACGCGCGAGGGTTAGTTGACTGGACCTTCCCAAAATACACCTCTGCACCAAGCCTGTTAGTTCTTAACACTGCCTTGATATTACAAAAAATTTAATTTTTCTCCCCAAAACCTCCTTTTAGTATCCTTGATGGGGTGAAAGAGTATAAGAAGAAGGAGAAGAAGAAGAAGAAGGAGAAAGGGAAGGAGAAAGAAAGGAAAACGGTCCGTAACAACTATAAAATTGCAGAGTGGCCATTCTGGTTATACACCGGATTCTGATTGTTGAAACATAAATGCCGTCCTCAGTTTCTTCGCATCCAAAGTCAAAGTACTCGACTAATGTCGATGTCACTGTCATCGAGAGGCTTTCAGAGGTTTTGTCAAAGGTAGATCAGCAATCCACTGCCTCGGACAATCATGAGCAGCTCGACAGTCTTGTTTTGCTTATTGATCAACCTTCGAATCTATCAGCGCTAGTGCAAGGTTTCTCATATTACGCCACCATCAACGATCATGCCAATCTTTCCAAAATAACTACAAACATCACAAAACTGATCAAGCTTTCCAAGGACGTTATAGAGTTGAGTAGCTCCATCACCACACTAATTGGCGAACTCATATCTTCTTACAACATCAAAGTGTTCTTCAGATGTTTGAACAACACCAAATTAAGCACGACAAACCCTGCCTTGAGATTGATGACCGCCATTGTGCAATTCAAAAAGGGAGCCATGGTTGATCAGTTCTTGGATAGCTTTGATTTGACTTTGAAAGTGCTGCCCCAACTTTTGATCCCATCTAAGCTTGAGCTAACTGATCCATCCAAGTGTAAGGCAAAAGGCTCAATTAGGTCCAACTTTGCATTTTTCTGGATCAACTTGTGCAGTTACTCAAGCCCACTCACTAGGAAGGATTTGTTGATTAACAACAAGAGAATAATGACAAACTGGTTAAAATACATAGCAACACACGATAGTACAGAATTACTCAGGTACACGTTGAGGTTTTTAGATAGCAAAATCATGATGGAAAGCACTTATAAGAAGATGACAAAGTGCAAGATTTTTGGTGACTGGATAGCCAAAAAGCTGGCAGAACTATACCCAATCAAAGATCTGAGGGATGACCTTCATATCCTTCTGCTGAAACTAGCCACTGACTATACCAATGGTATGGTTTTCAACGACGATAAAATATGGTTTAACACATCAGTGATCTCGTCAAATGGATCAAGCGGGGGTGTTGCCGTTGTTGTGGGTGAAAGGACATTCAAGATTTACAACAAGCTTATTTACAGTCTTCTAACGAGCTTGAGACCATGGAGTGATGATAAACAGTTGGAATTAGTGGTTGAAACTTTGAGGGCTGTTCCGGAGTTGATACCCATCTACAATTTTTACTCGTTTCATTCCAGTGGTGCTCACGATCCGACCCTGAGCTCTTATTTCATTGGTCAAAGCCTGTTACTTACTAGGATAATACAAATCCCGCTACCAGATCAATTCAATAACACAGTCAAATTACAAATCAGACAAAAGGAGGAAAGCATGGCGTTCAAGAGCAACGGGAATTTGCCGGTATCGAACATCGTGGAGGTCATCTGCCCAAGCCAAATCAACAGATCATCGTTAACCAAGAGCTTGACTGTGGAGACACAGTTGGTCAGACATGTCAATTCTCAGCTTATCATCTCGGTCTTTTCAAAGCTGCAACAAATGCTCAATCTGTTATCTTTTAACGATTCATCCCTATACAGTGTTCTCAAGAGTGAGTTGATTGAGATTATGCTCTCACAAAAGTTACCGGATCTCAGTGTCATCATTGGAGCATTGAATGACTGCTATAAGAAGACTCCAGATAACAAGTTACTTCTTTTCAACTACTTGAAAATTTGCGAGTGTTATAGCTCTGTGTTGGGACAATCAATGTCTATCACCCTTCCAAACGTTAACTTGGGCCAACAAAGTGACAGTTTTAAAGGTATCGATTTAGCCATATTGGGCAGTTACCTACAGTTAAACGCCGATTCTCCACAGAACAAGTGGTGGACAGTTTCAAGTGGGCACAAGAATTCCTTATTTACAATGATTGCAAGGTTACCATTCCAGTTGAGGCAAAGCCATGCTGACTTGCATACCATCTCCAACAAGGTTGTGGAAGTTATTACCAACTTGGTGGATTCAACCTTGGTGTTCAATAATTTTAAAACAAGCAAAAGTGTGTTGAACTCCGAAGTTTTTGCCTTGCTATTTTCATTAAATATTTTTTCTGAATATGTCAAGGGTGATGAAAGTGAGATAGACAAGGTTTGCAGAGTTATCGACGAGGCGATTGCAAGGTGTATTAGATCACCTTATAGGTACATTGATATTGCCAAAGAGGCTGCAGGAAGCCAGAACCCAGCAAGTCCATTTTACGTTGCCGTTGCTGAACAGTCCACGTTCGTGAAGGATGAAAATAACCTGATCTTGATTTGGATGAAACTGTTTACCAAGTACCTCGTGCTACTCGGAGAATCCGCTGTTGCTGCTCAACACCTTGTTCAGAAGTATTGGAGCATAGAAGACATGATTGATTTTGAAATTGGATCTTATGAGAGTTCATTGGACAAGTTTAACAAGACGTTCCATGACAAGACAGACTCGTTACCACTGTCATTCTTTGATTCTGTTGTAAACCTTCCCCATACCAAATTACAGCTTCTATTGAGAGACCGGATTCCTACGTCTGACAATGATACTGTCGCTCTACTACAAAGATGCAAATTGCTAGTGATGGATGAAACATTGGACGTTTCTGTGGTTGAAGATATACTTGTTCAAATGATATCAAAGGTGGGAAATTATCTGGCTCAAAAGTTTGATGCCTTGGTTGATGCTGGTATAACACCGAGTAACCTCAACCTGTTGGAGCTCAAGTATTGGAAAGAGCTATACATAAGCTCGGAAGATATCACATCGAATAGTGAGAAAGATCTGTCTAAAAAATGTCTAACTGCAAGCTTATTAAATGAAGTGTTTTACAGTTTGCATGAGCTAGGAGGAACAGACGATGCTTACTCATCTCACTTCAATGACTACTCCCATTTGATATCGATATTGCTTGGTCTTGATGCCATCGTTCCAGACCCAATTCAAACTGTTCTATCTGACTCTTTATGGATTTTGGAGAATGAATCCATTGCGAGGTACCTTGTTTCAACCGATCAATCAAAGGCTTCTGTTATCAAAAACGCTCTTTTCAATGCCAGTGTTACCAGATCTATAGAACTTAGTGGAGACCAGTTTGTATCTTTGGCACAATCAGCATCTTTCAAGAAGCACGAGATGTTACCATCACTTGCAAAAGGCGTCAGATTCACTAATGAGCAGTCAGAAGCAATTATCCATCGTACGTTAGGGTCAATTGAATCTTGTTCATATTTGCTCCCCGTTTTATCAATAATTATTGAAAGAGACCCTGCATCCTATGTGGACTCTGTGGTGAAAAAAGTTATGCCAATGGCAACTCAATTGTCACTTTACCCGGAAGGTTTAGAGTTCCTAAGAGACCTTTCACACTATCTCGAAGGTTCTGAATCTCCTCTACTAAAAGTTCTTCATGAATCAGCTTTGAAGGGTATTGAAACTATTCTCAGCCAAGGTGACGTCAACGGTCTACCACTCAATCTTTACCTTAAGTCACTATCTAGGACTTCAGTTCCAAATGATGTATCAAACGTGACAATAATCCAAAGGCTGATGCAATTGGACTCCTTCAACAATGATTCATCATTGATCTTTTCTAAAGAGTTTGTTGAATTTGCTCTACATTCACTGAAAGCAGAAGGGAACGAATCAATTTTGAGGCCGTGGTTGTACCGAGGTGTACTTTACATTACCAAGATGCTTGCTGAGACTGAAGAAGATAATAAATTGCCTCTTTGCTTTGTACAATTCATGCAGTCTTTACAGGGTGTTTTATTCAGCTTCCCCCTTTGGCAATTAGTTCCTAAATCACTCTTGAACACTCAATTGGAGGTTGCTTTGTCAAAGAAATGGGTGCAAACTTCTGAAGTCTTGGGATATATATGTTGTCTTTTGATGACCGGCTCAAAGAGCACTGTCTCCTTTGGAAAGCACATTCAAATATTCATCAGTAACAAGTGGAACTGTTTGGCCGAGCCATCGAGCGAATCAACTCTGTCTGACGAGAAATTCTATTCGGCCTTGATTTTATTAACCCTGTTCAAGTTCGACGCGAAAAGAGTTATCACTACTGATGTTCAGATGAGACTATTGAAATGCTACTCTGGTTCCAATAGACCGGAGGATTTGATACTGAAGGGCTTACTGCTTGAATTTGAGAAAGTTATGGGAAAGAGTTGGATCAATTATGTTACAGACTGGGAGTTCCAAGATGAGGACGTTTCCGATGATTTCGCCACTGCAGACAGCATCAAATTGATTACGAACACTCCAGGTCCAGATGGTGGATTGACCGTGAGCCTGTCCAAAAGATTACTCAATGATTCCATTCATGAATTTACTGGTTCTTCAGATATATTCAAACTTCCAGAACTGAAAACAAAACTTGATCCGTCCTTTAACTGGTCACAGTGGGAATCATTTTTGGAACACAGCAAGGTAATTTTGAACTCTAAAGGCCTTGCAAATGGATACGATCCTGAGTTTTTGATGCTGCTGGTGATCAACAATGACGAACTATTCCAGTATGAAAATAATAATGTGAACATTGATGTGAAGAAGTTGATTGATTCGGATTTGCTCCAGTTTATCGTGGTTAATTTGTCGAATTCAAATAAAGATACTAGAGCAATTTCAAGGAGGATTCTTTATGGATGCTTGTTGAGTATTGAAGACAATATCACACAACTTAACGCTTTGAGGGAAGCAAAAGACAAGAGTTCTTCATCAGAGACCAATGCGCTATCAGATACTACAGCTACATCAAAGACCTCCCATTTATATGCTTTCAAAGATAGAAACACCTTCAAAGTGTACCTAGCAAACCTCTTAGGAATGATAGAGCAAGCAGAGCAAGATAATGAAGACATACCACCATTAGTTATATTGATGTTATCCCATTTGATTCCAATATTGAATAATCCTGGTCACTACCTGTACGAGAAGGCATATAGGTACATATTGAGCGGCACAAAATTCAGAACTTTCGAAGTTCCGCTGTTCAAATCCATTACTCAAAAGTTTATTGCTGATTCTCACTTGAAGGGTTCTGGAAACAACGCTGGGGCGATTGACGATGATGATGATCACTACAGAAGAATTCTATGGTTCTTGGAACATCTCTTCCATTCATTGAGCAGCTCTTCCGACTTAAAGACAATTAATAGAAACGGTATATTAGAGTACATTTTGACATTGGCATGGTCACCATTCTTGAAACTCAAGACTCAAGTTGAGATCCTTAGAATCTTGATCAAGATAACGGAAATCCCGAACGGTGCAGATTTGTTGGTTAGGTCGTACGGTTTATTAAGTTTTGTTGAAGGTAAGAAATACAGTTTGTGTGATTTTACAAGTGGAAACAATTTGACAATGAATAGACTGTTGGATGACTTCAAGCTTTTGAACTACCAGAAGCTGGAAGTTATGGCCAAAATCGGAGCAGAATGTAACGGTGTTGATAAGAGGGTTAGGGAATGGACTTCTGATGATTTGGACAAGAGTGTGAAGAGGGTGCTTCTGGGTTAGGCCGCTCTCTCTTTTCTGCTCTGTACATGTATATTATCACAGTTTGTGTCAAACCGGCTTTGTGAAGAGCACAATAGAAAAAAAATTAGCAAAACCAAAAATTAATATTTGTATAAACCGAAAAGATAAAGATAAACAGAAAAGTTAAAAAAAATCTAGAATCAACACTCTGCACCTCAGGCATCTTCCATATCAACATCAACAGTCTGCTCAACAACTGGCTCACTCTTTTCGGCAGCCACCTTTTTAGCCAATTCCAACGCTTTGAAATAGAACAAGTCGTTTTCCTCCCCTTTACTCTCAAACTTACCACCTGACAACAACAATAATCCGTCAACCTTCGTTATGAACTCTGCATTTTCGTTGAATACGAGCTCGGAACCAACCAATCTATTCCACTCCCCTTGGAAAACCTGATGGTTTACCTGTACTAGAGGTTTCTGTTTTGAGAGTCCCGAAACACTCAGCCTAGATCCACTCGATACAGGCTCATTGAAGTTCGTCTCTAGAGACTCTGCAACTTGTCTTTTCGTTGCATGTGCCGAATGTGTCTGATGATTATGATGTATTCTTTTGACTCCTTGGGATTGCACAGATGTCGAGCCACTTGCACCTATTATTGTAGCAGAAGAGGATGACTCAGTGTCAAACTTCCTGTCAATGTTGGACTGGCGAGATGGAAACCTCACAGAGACGTAAACGTCCGTGTATTCTTCCTCTTCCTCCTCTTCTTCTTCTTTTTCTTCTTTGTCTTCTTCAATTTTAAGGGCACTTTGCGTCTGGCCTCGCTTTGAGTGACCTATGAATGGCATCCATTTCCTCCTGTTGTTTCTTTCTAAATTCGATGTCCTCCTTCGATCCAGCTTCAAAGATAGAGTCAGCAAAATGCCAGTTCATCTCTGGGCCATTAGCCAAGAATTCAGTGTTACCGTTCATCTTCATCCTCCATGTCGAATCAGTGATATTCTTAGAGTATGCATCCAACGAACAAGTACTAGCGTGGATCCTTGTAGTTTCACCATCTCCACCATCTTTAGGATGCAAAAACTGCCTGTTGTTATCGTAACCCATAAGACTCATACCTAACGAAATCTTAGTGGCAGCATGGGTGAAAATCATGATTGTTTCGTACTCCGGGAACTCTGCTTCCAGTTTGGGAATAAAAGTCTTCCAAAAGCTGGTGCATCTAGCAAATATTTCCTCTTCATCCTCACCTCTTGGAGATGGCACGATGGTATCCCAGGCCCAATAGTCGCGTAGAATCGAAACGTCAAAGAACTTGCTCAATTGCTCGTAATTCGCAGGCTGTGGAATAATATCTCTATCTTTCTTGTACCATTCGCCAACTCCTCTTTCCAGCAGGATATCAATGTTTAACCGTTTTGCCGTTGGTGTTGCTGTTTCAACACACCTGTAAAAAGGAGAAGAGAAAATGATTTGAGGTTTCGGCATTAGTTCATCGTAAACAAACTGTCCCAATTGTTCAGCTTGAGTAACGCCGTGTGGAGCCAGGGGTGGATCGCTGTCTATACCAGTTGGATTTGGAGGCTGATCAGCCTCGGGTAGCCAGTTGGCCCTGTAGCCGTGTCTTGCTATATAGATCGTTGTTAGTGCCATGTTTGTGGATATGTGTGATGGGAGAGTGAAGATGTGATCCCTGTTGCCCAAAAAAATGCTTCAATATTATGGACCGATTTTGAATTGGATCTAACAATTAAGAAGGGGCAGCAGGTGGCTGTATTAGTATTGTTATTATTGTCGTTGTTGTTGTTGTTGTTGTTGTTGTTGTTGTATGGATAGACAGATAGGCTCCATTCTCTCACTCTCTTGGCAGCTTTCGGAGGACATTTGAGCATAACTTAAATGAGGCTGTGCAATGCAGCCATCTCTAAATGATCGACGCAGAAATAATCGACGATCGACGATTGACGCGTATTTACACCCACTGGCCACTAGTGCTCAATCCTCAGTTCAATTGAAACGGTGTTATAGGGTGTAGAACGTGTTAGAAAAGACAAAGTTGAAGAAGATCTAAAGATACAAAGTGTACTATACAATATGGGAAGGGAAAACCAAAAGAGAGCATCAGCTTGAGCAATTCTCACCAGCCATCCATCACCCCTCCAGATCCCATCAAACCACCCATGTTTCCACCACTGTTGTTACTATTGTTGCTGCTGTTATTGTTGGCCCTAGCAAGTATCTGTTCGGGACTCAGCATGCTTGATGTGTCACCATTTCCGTTAGAATCGGCAGAGACATCGTTCAATGCGGATGATGATGTTCCTCCGGTTAGTTCTCCAGCGCTGCCACCACCAGCACCACCTAGGAACTGCTGGGGTGTCATCATTGCACCCATGCCATTGTTGGTCATATCATTGCTGTTATAAAACTGTTGCTGCTGTTGAAATCCTTGATTGAACCCCGCGTAATTGTTAGCAGCGACAGAGGTATGTGGAGAACCAGATGTAGATGATGTAGGTTGTTGAATCGCGGACATGTCTATCGTACCACCTATGCTACTGTTGTTGTTGTTATTATTGTTATTGTTAGCGCCAGAAAGAGAACTGAATGGAATCTGAGGTGTGGAATGTTTACTACCTGCCGATGAGAGTGGCATCTGTTGCATTGAAGGAGAAGACTGCTGTTGCGGACCTTGCTGCTGATTTAGCTGTTGTTGAATGAATTGAGAGTATAGCTGCTGTTGATGCTGCTTTTGTCTTTGGGCAGAAGTATGCATTGTTTGCTGTTGACCCATAGAAGCGTTCATGTTCGAGTTTCTGACTTGCGGGCTTTGGGATTTGATATCACTTTGAGGCTTCTGAAGATCACTAGGGATGCTGTTCCAATTAAAGTTTTGCTGTTGTGGATGAGCCTGATTAGGTTGCTGTTGACCTCCTCTATTGAGTTGTTGCTGCTGTTGTTGTAATTGCTGAATATGTTGTTGTTGTTGTTGTTGTTGTTGTTGTTGAGCCTGCTGCTGCTGCTGCTGCTGTGGCATGTGGTTAAACCTCTGCTGGGGAGTTGGCACCTCTGAATTGAATTGCTGCTGTTGTTGTTGAGCCTGCTGTTGTCTGCCCATTTCCATTCTTTTCTGGAAAAAAGGTATAGCTTCAGGATATAATTGATTCAACATCTTGTAGTAATCGTTCAGCTCTGGTAGCTCGGGAGGGGGTAACACAACCTGAGGAATCGTATAGTTCTTTTTAGGTGCGTTGGGTGGCACTGAGTGAATATCGTTGATTGATGCTAGACACGTCAAATTAGAGTGAATTCTCTTCAAGTAGTTCTGGTACAGATCTTTCTTCTGTTGGTAATCCTGGGCTGTTGCATTTGTCTTACTCATGACGTATGGCTGAAGCATGATACACTGTTGCAATAGAACGGTATTCATCTGAAGCAAAACATCGATTCTTTTCTTGTCCACTTCCAAGTTGATTTGAGGAGGTTGGGAAGCATGTGCTTGCAGCATGTTGTTGAAGATGGTCACACTATCGACAGGTGGGTTTGTGGAGTTTAGATTAAAGGTGCTGCTGTTGATGGGATTGGCACCCGAAGCGTTGTTTGGAAATTGGAGTTGTTGTTGTTGCTGCTGCTGTTGAGGCGGATAATTCATTATGAATACAGTTATTGGTATACACAACAGGAATAGCTACCTTTCTAGTACTATGGAAGGCAATAAGAGCAACCTTTGAGATACACTATTTGTGACTGTGGACTCTAAAAATGGATGCTATGGTTATCAATCGATCATTCCGTTTATATCTATCTATTCGGTTGTAGTTGTAACTTGTTCAGTCTCTCCTAAGAACCTCTAAAAGGTACCTCAGTATATTACGCAATTCATTACGTCATTCTATAATTTCTGCACTTTTCTTCACCCCCTTTTCCTTTGGGCAACTTTACTAAAAGTGATATGGGATCCTAAAGTTTGAAGAATCCCTCATCACTTAAGTTCGTAATTATTTATCGTAATTATTTATTATATTATATCAGAAACAAAACAGGCTTTGAATCGAACAGCCATCCCATGTATCCTTATTCATATCGCGCCTGTTTAATTGGATTGAAGCTTGAACTCACCTTGGCACGTCTCTTCTTTGCACCATTGGTAGTCTTGAAAGCACCAAATCGAGAGTATGCTGTTTTTTGTGGAGACTCAGACGACCCTCTTACCACAGGTGTCTCGCTCTTTTGTTGCACCGGAGGAGGTGTTGCGGAGCCACCTCTCGCAGTTCCCGTTCGGTCATTTTCTTCGGCTGATGACATCATCTTCATGTACTTTCTTCCATCAGTGGTAGCGGGTACTCGCTGATACAACGACAGATCAGGTTTTGATGAGTCGTCTGTCTGGTTAAACAACGTTGACATTTCCCAAGAATCAATATATTTATCTCCAAAGACGGCATTTATCATTTCTGTGGTAGCTATACCTTTTATATCAGCTGTATGAGCTAATTCTCGCTCAACCTCTACTTTGGAATCGTCGTATGTTGTGCTCATGGATCTTGATAATATTCCATTTGACAAGAATATACTTTGAACTCTTTCATTCTTCAAGATGTCATCATCATTGGTAAATGCTGCTTTTGCATAGTCCTGTGCTATGGAAGTGGCCAATTTCAGTATCAAATGCCGTTTATTCTCAACGTCAGACCTAAGCTTGGAAATTATGGAAGATTGGATGAACGAAAATTGTGTTAACTTAAGCTTGAATTTGGTGTCTATCGTTTGTTGCTCCACGTACTTCAGTTTCTGTAAAGGTATCCTACATTCAAAGTCAGCATCATCTGACGACAACAATACCACGCTTTCATTTGGCAAGTAGTTGATTTTCCAGTCGCTCTTTGATCCTTCATTGCGCTTTGCCTGTTGGCATTCGTCAAGCCTTGCTAGGTACCTGTGCGCATCATTCATGCTCTGTATAAAGACACTGTTGTAGTCTAAAAGACCCTTAAGATCAGACAAATTTCTGCATATACAAACATGATACTCTATCATGTTAGTCAGAACGAGTTGGAACACTGGTTCTGATCTTGGTGAAGCACTGAGTCCAACTATGAAACTTCCATCGCTGTTGCTGCTGTTGGAGATAGGTGTTGTACCCGTGACCTGAGGTGGCACCAGCACCGGGGTAAAAACCGTGGGCAAACACCAACTCTCGTCGTATATGCTGTCTTCATCTGATGTCATATTTTGCTGGACGACTCTTCTTCTTGTTTTTTTCTCAAAACCCATCATAGAAAAGTGAATCACCGACGCAGTTCGAGTTCAATGAACCAAATAATCCCCAGGGCTTTCAAGTGGGTTGAAAACGGAAAACATTCAAACTTCCGTGCCCGTTTTGTCCGCCTGGCAGATCGGAGTTTGCCCTTTTACCTATCCCAACTTGCTCTTTCTTATCCTTCACTGATTGCTTTATAAGGATGTGCTTTTACTAACAACCCAATTGATTTGTCATTTGCTTTGTTTTGTATTACGAGCAATAAAGTTTATATCCATTGATATCCCAATTAACGAGATGGATGTTGAGAAAGCCCATTTGTTACAGCCGGAGATACCATCAGGAGATGAGGCTTCGCTCTCCATCAAAAGAGCAACTACAGTCGCCAAACGTGATTCGAGGAGGACAGCATTGTTCACCTTTTTTTTGATACTCATTGCATGCTATCAACTGCTCTCACTACCGTTCAGACTAATTATCAAAAACGATGATGATGAATTCCCGATTCATCGTGCCTATAGCGTCTATTTGAATGCTCTAGAGACCAATCTCGCTTCAAACTGGTCCTATATCTATTCGGCCACTCCTCAATTGGCAGGTACCAATCGTGAGGCAGTTGAATGGGCAAAGATAAACTTTGAACAGTTCGGATTTGATTCAGTTGAGATTGATGAGTACAATAGTTTGATCAGTTACCCTTTGGACCAATCCCTAAGTTTACTCTCTGCAGAGAATGGATCCACCCTCTACAAACCAACTTTGAGAGAGGACATTTTGGAAGAGGACCCTACTTCCAAGTATAACGTTCCCGCATTTTTAGGTTATGCGGCATCTGGTAACGTCACTGGCGATTACATTTATTGCAACTTTGGAACAAAAGAAGATTTTGAAAAATTGGCAGCTTTAGGTGTTAGCATGGAAGGCAAGATAGCCATTGTTAGATACGGTGAGATCTTTCGTGGTTTGAAGGTGAAATTTGCACAAGAACGTGGAATCAAAGCGGTTCTTATTTATACTGATCCAAAGGAAGATGGTGAAATTGTCATTCAGAACGGTTACAAGGCATATCCTGAAGGTAAGGCCAGACAGGCCAGTTCGATCCAAAGAGGATCGGTTGAATTCTTGAGTTATGGTCCTGGTGATCCAACTACTCCAGGTTATGCCATTAAGCCAGGTGAAGAAGACAAGAAATCAAGAACCGATCCATACAAGGTCATTCCAACCATCCCTGCCTTGCCTATTTCATATAAGGAAGTCACTCCAATTTTGCAACAATTGTCAGGTTACGGGCAGAAAAAGCCCAACGAATGGCCTTCTGGATTGATTGAAGGTTTTGACTATTCGATTGGTCCAAACCCTTCTGTTCAGCTTAACTTGGTCAACCAGCAGGAGTTCAACATCAGCACGATGAACAACATCATTGCCAAGATCGAAGGTACTTCGCGCAAGGATGAGGTTATTCTTATTGGAAACCATCATGATTCTTGGATCCCTTCAGCTGCAGACCCTCATTCTGGCTCGGTTGTTTTTATGGAGCTTTCTAGGGCTTTGAATGAACTACTGAAGTTAGGATGGAGACCAAAGAGGTCCATCTGGTTGGGATCTTGGGATGGTGAAGAGTACGGATTGATTGGTTCTACAGAGTACGCCGAGTATCATGCTGAAGAGCTACAAAAGAAAGTGGTTGCGTACTTGAACTTGGACATGTCTGTCAATGGTGACACTTTGTACTTGGAAGGTTCTCCAATATTGTTTAATCTACTTCGTGACTCTGCGGACCTTGTGAAGTACCCTGGCAAGAAGCATATGACCCTGCGTGATCACTTCAGAAATGCAAGGAATGACACAATTGGTTACCTGGGTTCGGGATCAGACTACACGGTCTTCCTACAACATTTGGGAATCCCTTCTATTGATGTTGGTTTCCTCTCCTCAGAAAAGGCCCCTATTTATCACTATCATTCCGCCTATGATTCTTTCAACTGGATGAGTAAATTTGGTGATCCAGGGTATGTTTTCCATAACACCATGGCCAAATATTTTGGGCTAATGCTTTTGAACCTCAGTGAGGCAGAGGTGCTGGTCATGAGATTGTCACAGTATGCAGTGAAGCTTGTTGAGATGTTCAGTACTGTTAAAGTTCCAAAACATTGGTTGCATAACGATGTACCATCCGAGAGCTTCTCAACTCTGGAACTTTTCCCTAGTTTGAAGGAGATGACTGGAAATACCTACATGGATCTTCAGTGCTGTCCATCATCGAACCCATATTCCCCTTCAAAATTGGATGGCGACTCTACCAAATCCAATCTTTCCGAATTACTGGACCAAGTTCAAAGCAACATGCTTCAACTGATTAAGAAGGCTCAGGAGTTTGACAGTGAGGCATCGATCATACAGCATAAGTACGAACACGAGTATGCCCACATGAATCCAATTGCCAAGTTGAGACTCAAATGGCAGGTGTACAAGGCAAATAAAAAGCTCAAGTTCTTTGAGAGAAACTTCCTCAACCCTACCGGTTTGAAAGATAGAGAATGGTTCAAGCATGTTGTCTTTGCCAGCGGTAGGTATACCGGGTATGCTGGCCAACAACTTCCATTCTTGCAGGAAGCCATTGAGGATAACGATTATGATGCATTTGTTCAGGCTCTCAAGTTCTTTGATGGTGTCGTCAAGAGATTGGTTGTGCAAGTTTAATGTTTTTTTTTGCCTAAACCATTTGCATAGCGATCTGTTTCTTTTTTTTCATTCACGTTCTTTTATTGATTACTTCAAAATGCTCTTTTGTCGTTTCGTCTTTTGTTTACATTTTCATTTTTTGTCGTTGAGATCCGCTTTTGAAAAAAACACTCCAAGGGAATAAGTAACTTGAACAGCCAGCCTCCCTCTCACCCTAATGATGAAGATGAGCAATTTGACTGTATCTGCAACCGGTGCGGCTCATAAGAGCGAGCAAATTTAAAATTTTGGGCTGTGCGTCCACTACTTTTAAGGTTTTTGATTTATCCGCTGCATGCAACAACAGTCAACGGGTTCGGCTCGACATATCAGGGTCTTCTTTGGTAGCAGAGATAGAGAGGTCGTTTCGTTCTTCTTCAAATTACCAACCGTACTTGGGGTATATATTATAGTTATCTGGATAGAATTGCTGTGCTTTGTAAGTAGTTTTGAATAGCCGACTGCTAAATTGAGATTCCTTGACCTCCCCTCCCCCCGAGGAAGTATAGTGCACCGCACCTAAGCAAAAGCGAGCAAATTAAAAATCTCAACGCCAAGCCTCTACCCTCAGACCCCAGTAAAGTATCAGAATTTTGTCAGTTTGTCGCCTTAGAAATTAAATTGCAAGACAACTTTTGAAGATGAAAATGAAGAAGGCTTCTTCTAATTGATCCAACCGTCTACGTTGATATAGCCCTTTATCATTTATTTGCTCACTCTTGGTTGGACTGCAACCAAACAGAATGCATCATATATAAGGGTACAACTCCATCGTTCTTTCTAGTCAATGGAGATCTTCGAAGCTTAAACCTCCACCATCAATATTGTCAAGCCATTCAATAACAAAGAAGCACATTAACACATTGCCTGTTATCTCCACACTCACAGAATCACTAGAAGATGAACATTTGCGGATTGGTAACCTTCCTCCTCCCCTTCTTCACATTGATCAACCCAGCGCTATCGCTAGTGATCTTTGACTCCAGTTTAGCAACATCATGCATCTACTACATGAAGACGTTGGATTGGGGTTGCGGAACTCATGGTAATGGAATGGCAGCATATATGTGTCGTTGTCCAAATGTCGACTGGCTCGGGTCCATTGCCTACTGTATCAACGAGTATGGGAATTCAACGAAGGAAATACGTCACGCATATAAGCACGTGGCTACAAGATGCCTACAAAAAGCTCACTTGGACTATACTGTTGATGAGTTTATCAACTGGGAGCAAAATGCAACAAATTACATTAGGGACGTGGAGGTTGGTGACACCAATACGTTGGTTACTCAACCTGTCAGAGTCTCAGATGGAGAATTTGTCTACTATCAAAAGGGATTCGACGATTTCAACAACTTTGTGAAGCTTTGTATGAGATTGGGGTTAGGAATGATTGGTTTCTGGATTGGAATCTTTGCATTGAACGGTATCGCCTACTATTTACACTTGACCCCAATCTTGCGCTCAAGGTTGTTGCCGTTGAAACTGAAAAAAATCACTAAAAAATACCTATCAATTCCAAAAGTTCCATATTCGGGAGGACTGACAAGACTAGAATTCATTATATGTTCACTTTTCATCATTACCTTGGTGTTGAGCTGTTGTATCAACTACTCGTTGGAAACAAATGCATATTTGACAACACAGTACTTCCTCACCCTGGATCTAATCTCATTCCGGGTTGATCTCATAGCTTTTTCAATCATGCCGGTCATGTATATCATGGGAACGCGAAACAATCCAATTCAGATGCTTAGTGGTTTATCCCATTCAGTAATGATCAAATACCACAAGCTTGTTGCATTACTGTTTGTAATTCTAGCACTCGTCCACTCCATTATTTGGACAGCATGGGCTCCCAAGGATGGTGGATATACGGCTTGGGTTGAATGGTACTGGATATGGGGTATCGTTGGGACAGTTGTCTCATGCCTCATGGTTGCGCAGTCCTTACAGTTCATTAGGAATGCCATGTATGAAGTGTTCTTGGTCATACATCAATCTTTCGCAATCATAATGATCATTGCCATGTGGTACCACTGCGCTTCTTTAGGGTGGATGGGATGGGTTTATTCAACTGCTGCCATAATGTGTTTTGATAGATTCTGCAGGATCGTTAGAATTGTGATCAATGGGGGATTCAATCCGGCAGGTATTGTCTGCTATGATGATAAGGTGATCAAGCTTGTTTTCAAAAAGCCAAAGTATTTCAAGTATTATTCTGGTTCGTATGTCTATGTTCATTTTGAGAGTCCATGGTACCTTGCCTGGCAATCGCATCCATTCACACTTATGAGATCAGAAGTCAATGGTGAAAACTTAATCATTTACTTGAAGTGCAAAAGAGGGTTGTCTAAAAGACTTACAAGCATTGTTGATAGAGCTTCCAGGGTTAAGTATACCAATATCATGCTAGACGGCCCATATGGCAATTTCCCGCTACCAAGAATGAATGATTCTCAAACCTCCAAGATTATTGGTATTGCAGGTGGTTTGGGTATCACTTCCATGATCGAAATATTCCAAAGAGATGAATTAGACTTGCAAAATCACAAATTAATTTGGTTTGTTAACGATATGTCACAGTTGAAGATGCTACAGTACTCCCTAGACTGTTTGGTGTCTCAACACCTTAGTGTCGATGTTTACTATACTAGAGGGTCAGTGCCCGAGACGGGCGAAGACTCCACTACTTCTTTGTTGAAGGCCAGAAGTCACAGCATGGCGACGTCATCGGACAGCTTTGAAAAACAGGACAGAGTGGTGTTGCCAGATGTCTCTCAGGAAGAAACTAAATCCGGGGACACTGTTGGTCAATATAGAATGTTGACTTACAAACCATCATTAAAAAACGTCATAGAAGCATCATTAGGAGAACAAACCAAGACTTGTAAGTTCTATTGTTGTGGTCCAGAAGCAATGATGGATGAAGTAAGGGACGTTGTTTGTGATATGATCAAAGTGAATGATGATAGAGACCTAGAGTTAGTTATTGAGAACCAAGAGTGGTGAGCACGGCTTTGCACTAACACCTGGAAATGAAAATGGAGACAGATTTGAGCTTGTGATTTTGTTACGTACATACATATAGATAATCTATTCGGAATTTGGATATATATTTATTTATTTGAGCATCGATTGCATCGTACCTTGCTAAGGCTTCTTCATATTTGATCAATTGATTGATTGCTCCCTTCTTGTTGTAAGTTTTGCAGCTTTGTGGCTCTGCGGCGTTTTATGTATGTTGTTCTCAAACTTGTATCTGAGCCGCACATTAAGTCAATCAGATTAACCGCTCCCACTAAAGAGATAAGCAGATAAGCCGACAATCAAGATCAAACTCACTTCAAATGCTTCGGTGTACTATCTATTAGTTTGTTCATATATGAGGAAGCACAACTTCTATCCAGTTAAAAAAATATTCATTACACTACAGTGCAACGAGCATTGCGATTCATAACAAGAAAATACCAATAACTGAGTCAACATGACAGATTTACCAGTGATTGACATAAGTCCAGCTATTAGACGAGATGATCAGATAGCTTTTATGAAGGTTGTGTTGGAAGTGAAACAATCATGCTTAAAGAATGGGTTTTTCCAAATTGTCAACCATCCAATTAAACCGGAGCTACAAGAAAAATTAATCAAATATTCAAAGCTCTTCTTTAATCTTCCAGAAGTGGAGAAGATGAAGGTTTCAGTTACCTTGAATAAGACTATGAGAGGATATGAGAGGATATATTCCCAGCAATTCGAAGGTAGTGAGTTTCCAGATACAAAGGAAGGTTATTACATTGGATATGATCTCCCTGAAGACCATTACTTGGTGCAACAGGGCTGTATAGCATGTGGGCCAAACTCATGGCCTGATGATATACCGAGTTTTGCGGAGTATGCTGAAGGTTTCAAACAAACATGTATGAAATACTACGATCAGATGAGTAAGCTGGTGGAAATTTTGCTTTCCATCCTTGCTCTTGCCTTAGATCTTCCTGAAAATTATTTCGACAAGTTCCTAATCGATAGTGTCAACACCTTGAGACTCCTCCATTATCCTTTCACCACTGAGGACAATAGACCAAAGGGCCTAGGTATCGGTAGTCATACGGATTGGGGTGCCATTACATTGCTGCTGCAGGATGATTGTGGTGGTTTGGAAGTTTTAGATGAACCAACCGGTGGATGGATCAAGGTTACGCCTGCGAAGGGAGCATATGTTGTCAACTTGGGTGATTCGATGCAGCGTTGGACAAACGATAGGTGCAAGTCCAACGTCCATAGAGTGGTGAATATTCCAAACACTGAGAGGTATTCCGTTCCTTTCTTCGTTGAAGGAAACTCAAACTATGTCATCTCCTGCTTACCAGGATGTGACGATGCAGAGCCCGCCAAGTATGAGCCTATCACCGTCGATGCCTACCTAAAGATGAAGTATGCAACTACCTCGAAAAAATGAGGAGATATTCTATTCTATATCGAAACCCATCTAATGTCAAGTCAGGTTTTCCCATATATTTCTAACACTCTCCAGAGTGTAAAATGCTTCAAGGTCCTCGACAATTGGCTTTCGCAGGGATAGCGGGCTTGCGGCTTCAATAAACATTTCACGGCTGAGCGGCTCTTGCTGAGGTGCCAATAATAATAATAACTCTATTTAAACCGGTTCAGCCCATTTAAAAGAGCACACAGCTTGATAGATAGATAGATAGATAAATATGTTTTACGTGGTTCAGCCCATTTATGACAGCACACACGGGGATTTCCCACTTTGCTTTATAAAACATAAAGAATTGCAATGAATGGAGGTAATTATTATAGTAATTTTGATATTTTTAATTTTTGTTCGGGCATTGAAAACATTATGTACAGATTCGTCTATTTTTTTTTTCATAGAATTTGACCTTAATTTTTACCAAAGTATGCTCAATTAAAGTGTGAGCATTACCTATTAGTCTAGAATGTCATCAGACAGTCAAAAATGGGCTATTTATCCCTATTTCAACAAATATCACGTGATAACTGTCACGTGCCGGAATATATGAGGTAAAATGAAGCTATAGTGAGATTTACACAAAAATGTCTCGTTGACAAGCACCGTGGCGCAGTGGAAGCGCGCAGGGCTCATAACCCTGATGTCGCTGGATCGAAACCAGCCGGTGCTATTAATTTGTTTTTAAATTTCAGTTTTTTTTGCTCGAAAGACTAAAAGGGATGGAATGGAGTGTTTTGGTTCGAAGTTTTTTGTTGGAATGATCAGAAGGATCTTTCAACTTGACCTTTTGCTAATGGGTTCAAGTCCACTGCAGCAAAGATCTGAGTTGAGTCATCTTATACAGGAGTAGATTCTGAATGCAGTTGACAGATATAGCTGTATGATGGAAATACGATTAAAGCAGAATAACCCAACGTTCACAGACGAGCAACCTATAGTTGCTAGTAAAGACGTGGCTAATGGAAATGCCGATACGCAGGGGCAGCCAGCCAATGAGACAAGCAAACCAAAGGAGAAACCTCCACCTATAGATTCTGTTGATATTGATGACTATCTAACGAACGGTCTGAAAGGACTAAAGTCGATAAACGATGTCAGCCAAATACAAGCATTGGCAATTTTTCATAGACTCATCGATGACTTGCTCAAATTGACCAATCTCACCACCGGTAATGACAGCGGCGTGGAGCTTGTGGACTTGGGTTCTATACTGTTCGACGAAATGTATACAGAGTCCAACCTCGAAAATGTTCCAGAGTTGCTCTTGCGAGAGGTGCTCACTCCTGCCCTCCCTCAGTACAGTCAAGGAGGAAGCAACACTAGTCAGGCCGATATGATTTCTGAAACATCAGAGCAGCTAGAAATACCGCTACGCAAAATTTCAAAGATACACTCAAACTTCACAGACAACGAGACCGCCGGTATCGTGCCCAACAATGGAGACGATTCGAGCATCTCATTACAGCACTTTGGAGAATCTCACAATTCTTCATCCTTGTCGCTGCTATCTACAACATCCTCACAGTTTGCTCCAGTATCGACACAGCCACCACGAAGTACAAGGTTTGAAACAACCATGGATTATGAGAAGTCACTCGAACTGGCTAAGAAGTTCTACCTTCGTCAAGCTCCCTCTTTATCATTCACCACTTATCTGGAGAGGATAAACCAATTCGCAACGCCATCAACATCGGTCATTCTAGCTGCCTCTCTATACGTATTCAACCTGTGTTTCAACCTAAAGCCAACCAACAGGCAAACATCATTGATGCCACACAAATGCCCAACTTCAAAAGTGACGATGATACCCATCAACAATCTGAACATCTTTCGAATTGTGCTAACCACCATTAGAGTGGCTTCGAAGCTCATAGAAGATAAGAACTTTAAGCAATCCTATTACTGCAAGATTACTGGATTGCAAAACGTCAGTGAGCTGTTCAGGTTGGAGATGTGCCTTGTCTACATGCTGGACTTTAATCTTTTCATCAATGAGTTTAACTTGACGAGATTTTTGTTCCAGTTCCGACAATTTGACTGTAACTTGCAGAAAATTCTCAAATGATGGATATTTGATCGCTGTGATAAAACTGGCTTTCAGATAACGCTTACGTATTCTCTTCTCCCTTTATATTCTTTCTCTCTCTCTCTCTCTTCCTATATTAGTTTTTCCGTGATGATTCTGCTTTTCTTTCCTCCATCTTATTCTTCCACTGCAACGTCTGCTTTTTTTCTATCAGTTATGATTAATGTAACTCTTTTTTAAGTTATTATAAATGTATTCTGCGTGGTGATGGTTACGACACGTCAAAAGTGTAAAGGTTCAAGCTGTATAAATTGGTGGTGGGAATAGGATGAAGTTTGTGGTAGAGGCCGCAAAAACCAAAGTGGCACAATGACGACACTAGTCCTAAAATAAATAAGTTCATGTCAAAGACGCGAGTGGAGAAAAAGATAGAAGAGAAACAAATACTAGCACAAACCTTTGTTGACGTTGGAAAAAATAGTTTAAATAAAGAATAATTGAGTTTGAAGAGAGCTGAACAGGAAGAAAGAGAGGATGTATGGATGTATGGCTACACAAACTGCAAGATGCATGGGCACTCTAATACGTGGGGGCAGATAATGAAAGCGTAACCAGCGAACAATCAACAACCCAGTTTCAAGCTTTGTACAGCCCTCCTATATAGAATACTGAGGTGTGAATCTTGCAAAATAGTGGGCTTTTTTTATACATATATGAATTCTTTAGAAGTTGATTGGTTTGTCAAAGGTGGCAAGAGCAGCCTCTTTGAAAGCTTCGGACAAAGTTGGATGAGCATGGCAGACTCTAGCAATGTCCTCGGTGGAAGCACCGTATTCCAAAGCCAAGCCGGCTTCAGCGATCATCTCACCAGCGTTTGGACCAATGATATGAACACCCAACACTCTTTGGGTCTCAGCATCGGCCAAGAACTTGACGAAACCTTCGGTATCCATGTTGGTCTTTGCTCTAGAGTTGGCAATGAATGGGAACTTACCAACCTTGTACTTGATACCAGCCTCTTTCAACTGCTCTTCGGTTTGACCAACCCAGGCAACTTCAGGATGGGAGTACATCACGGCTGGAATGTTACCATAGTTGACATGTCCGTGACCCTTTTTGATGTATTCAACGGCGGCAATACCTTCCTCTTCAGCCTTGTGGGCCAACATGGCACCAAACGTAACATCACCAATACATCTGATGTGAGGATGGCTAGTCTTAAATTCGGAATCAATGACAACTCTACCTCTCTTGTCAATGTCTAGACCAATGACTTCGGCATTGAGACCTTCTAAGTATGGTCTTCTACCAACGGCCACCAACAAGACATCTGCCTCCAGTGATTCGGTGGTATTCTTCTTTGTATCTTCGTATTCAATCTTGACAATTTCTCCTTCTCTGATACCCTTTGTCACCTTGGCACCTAGCTTGAACTTCAGTCCTTGCTTGGTCAAGAACTTCTGGGTTGACTTTGAAACTTCAGCATCCATTCCGGCACCGATGGAATTTTGGAATTCCAACACTGTCACTTCAGTTCCTAGTCTGGACCAAACAGAACCCATCTCCAAACCGATGATACCACCACCAATGATGACCATCTTCTTTGGCACTTCAGTCAAGGCTAGGGCACCTGTAGAAGAGACAATTCTTTCTTCGTCAATGGTGATGCCTGGGAAAGGCGTAGGTTCAGAACCTGTGGCAATGATGATGTTATCGGCGGTTAGAAGTTCCTCTTCGGCACCTGATTCAGTTGGTGACATCTTGACGTTTTTCTCATCAACAAAAGATGCAGCACCCTTGTAGTATTTGACGCCATTCTTCTTGAACAACATCTCGATACCACCGGTCAATTGATCAACAACTTTTTCCTTGGCCTTCATGAAGTTACCCAAGTTAACGGCAACCTCACCACCAACGTCGATACCTCTAGCCTTGGATTCGTGTTGGATTTGGTGTAACAAGTGGGAGTTGTTTAGCAAGGCCTTGGATGGAATACAACCAACGTTCAAACACGTTCCTCCCAATCTGCCTCTCTTTTCAATGCATGCTGTGTCGAATCCTAGTTGGGCGGCC
This sequence comes from Ogataea pignaliae, assembly GCA_030570775.1. NCBI lineage: Eukaryota > Fungi > Ascomycota > Pichiomycetes > Pichiales > Pichiaceae > Ogataea > Ogataea pignaliae. Next base: position 64,068 of record JAJLWO010000049.1, on the reverse strand, counting down.
TTGATAGCGGCAACGTAACCACCTGGACCACCACCGATGACTAGAACATCATGCTTTTCTAGATAAAATAGTAATAAGGGTGAAATTATATAGCATGTTAGTATGAATGACTCAATAAGGTGAGTGGGTGAAAAGTGGGGAGAATCATGTAACAAGATGCTTACTCTGTGCGTCAGCTAGAGCTCTAGCTGTTGAGGAGAACAATCTTCTTTGGTTGAATCTTAACATTGTAGTGTGATTGTTGTGTGTACGATAAGAAACAGTGTCTATTTAAGCAATGCAAACGATCTTCTCAACCCTGGAGGCTATTAATTACCATCATCAGTGGTATCATCCAACTATAACTTGTGCCCTCCTCATGTCGGTGACCAATGGATGGCTGTTGTTGTGTTCGCTGCAAAAACAGAGGAAGGAAGCAATAGCGAAGGAATCGATCCAAACCTCCGGCGTAGAAGAGAAAGGAGTTCTTTTGCCCGGGGAAAAAAATAAATAATACGTCATGCATTACATAAGTCATTTTACGAGCTCGGAAGCGAAACAAATTATCTTAACCTTTGGTCATGTGATTCACTACCATGTGATCAGCTCTATTGTCACCCCTTTTCCCTCCTTCCCCCCTTTTTTGCTCTGCTTATATAAGGTTCCATCTATATCTCTCTCTCTCTCTACAGATCCTCCCTATACCCTATCCAGTCAACAACAAGGTCCACAAATTCCACTGGTTTCTCGCTGATTAGCCAATGCCCAGCATCTATCGCCCTCACTTCAAACTTTGGGAAGAAGAGTCCAATGGAGGCCAAGTAATCATCCGCAACGTACGGACTCTTGGATCCTCTAACAAACAGTGAAGGTCCTGACCATCTGCAAAGCTCAGGACTAAATGGCCATGCCGAAACATTATCCAACGACTTACCAATATAGTCCAAAGGAACTCTACTGTAATATCCGCCACCCTCACCTGTTGATCTCTTCTTCAAATTTGTCAACAAGAACTGTCTAACGGGCAGACTATCTTCAACCTCACCCAAGATCCTATCACAATCGGACATCCTACCAGCTTTACCCGCATCCATCATCGTAATCTTTTTCAATTGCCTAACGTACTTCCCAAACTTGTTAAACCCAGTACCAGAACCAGTCGAAAAATCAACAGGTGCATTATCAACACTGATTAACAACGAACATAATTCAGGTCGACGAAGGCACAAAGCCATCGCAGTCTTAGCACCCATGGAATGTCCAATCAGTATCGGATCAATCAACCCTTGATCCTCAATGAATCGCTCGACATCAGCACTTAGAGAAGGATAGTCGAACCTTGCAACGTGTGGTTTGGAATCTCCATGGTTTCTCAAATCAACACAGTAAACGTCCCTGTTTAACAATTTGCTTAGTTGTCTACCAACTGATTTATTATTCGCTTTGGATCCAAATAGACCATGCAGGAAGACAATCGGATTGTTCGAGGTTGTTATCGCTGGAGAATGCTTGTCGTATGAAGTTAGACTGATCGATGGGATGGATAACGATAGGGATTCCAAAAATGGGGATGATGAGGTTGATGCCATTGATGGTTGAGTTCCGTCGTACTGTATGCCATTTCCCTTGGAGGAGGAAGATGGTGGTGGTGTCATGTGGAACGATCTTGCAGGGTGTTTAACGCATGATGCGGCCTTGGTGGCTGTTGCCAATGCTGAAAATCTCCTCATCATAATAACACAATTGCCCTAGTAGGCAACCTGCTGTTTTCTTAAAGAGTGAGCTAATTGAATTCAATGGTAGATAAAGATAAGTCAAAATATTTCAATATTGCACCAGTCTTTTTCAACCACATAGACAAATCAGTCAACCTCATGCAAGGCTGTGCAGGGTTTGGTGTCCTCATTGGAAAACGAAAACTGACTTTGCTGACAGTGGAGAGATAGTGTGCAGTTGCTACCCCGTTGTTTGTACAGAGTTGAAAATAGATATAGTCTATGTATGTATGTTCGGTATATAAAGAGGCATGAGAGAAAATGGAAAAAAGGATTTCAATAAACGGTATATGTAGTATCTAAACCCAACGATGTGAAAATCTAAAAGAAGAAAAGAAACAAAACAGGGGAATTACAATATAAAAAAAGGAAGAAAGACTAAGCATACAACAACAAAGCAAGAGAGACCAGAGGGGGAAGGAAGGGATAATGAATAGTGATGGTGCTACAGCCGCGTTGAAAATGGGGTGCGTATGATCACACCTCCAATGTATGTTTGTGTCCAGGATCACCGATAAACACACCATTCTTGTCACAGGTACAATACTTGATCTCGTTAAACCACCCGTCTTCAAATATTGACTTCATGGTTGCCCTTTTCTTAGGATCAACCGTTAGCATCTGGGAAATCAGGGGTCTTGCAGAATGAGGCAAGAGTCTCATGAGTCTATATGGGCCATGGATCTGCCTGTGCGATTTAGCACCAGTTGATGAGGCTTGTCTGCGCTCTGGTTTTTCAGTCTTTTGCTGATCTTCTGCCTGTTGTAATTGTTGTTGTTGTTGTTGTTGTTGCGTTTCAGGTTGGGATTGTGGGGCTTCTGCCGCTTCATGATGATGATGGTTATGATGCTGTAGTTCGCGTTCGTGCTGATGCATTGGATGGTGGACTTCTCCGGGTGGAGACGGCGTCTGTTCTTGCTTATTCTCTCCTTCATCTTTGACGTTTGGAATAGGTATAGGATCAACTGCAACACGGTTTGGATCTCCAAACTGGGATAGATCGATTTCCTTAGGAGGAGAAGAAGGAGCTTCTTTTAGCTGTCCTTCCTTTACATCATCGTTAAGCTTAATCTCCTCTATCTTTGCAGCCAATTCATCATCTTCATTGTTGACCTTTTCATGAGTCTCATCAAGTTGTTTGGATTCTGTATATGCAGTAACACCTTCTGCCTCCTGATCTACATCAGCAGGTTTTGTTTCACTGGCAAGTCTTTCCCTTTCTCTTTGCTCTGCAATCTTTTTTTTCCTTTCGAGTAGCAATTCCTTATGGTTTCTTGCACTTTCTAAGTAGTCATGTGGTATATCATCCTGTTGGCAGTACAAGCTAAAGCTTGGATCCTCTTGCTTTGGTGCCTTCCATGGAAACCTCCTCAAGGTCATACAGCAGTATATTATTGCAATTGACCAAATATCAACCAGTTGAGGGTCATAACTTTGCGTTGATGTGAGTACCTCTGGGGCCAAGTATGGATCCGATCCAACTATTCCATGGGCCATGACGATTTCATCTTCGAATGGGTATTTGAAAACAACGGCAGATCCAAAATCGATCAGCTTGATCAACCCATCCTTTGTAACGACGCAGTTGTCCAACTTCAAATCACGATGGGCCAATCCAACAGAGTGTAGATACTGAACTCCTAAGGTTATTTGTTTTAAAAAGCAGTTAATCTCTGATCTTGTCATCTTTCCCGACATGACAACGGCAAAGAAATCTATTGGTGCGTATTCCATCACTTGAAAGTACTGATTCTGTTCACTGATAATGTCCAAAGTTTGTATAACGTTTGGATGATGCAAGGTACTACCTATGCAGAACTCGGCTGTACATTTCTTTGCATATTCTTTGATGCTTTCGTTAGGTCTTCTTGGAACAAACTCTTTAACTGCAAATGTGACACCATCGGACTCTCTAACTAAAAGTCTAACGGATCCTCCAGCACCAGATCCTAACACTTTACCCATCTTTCCGTACTTTTTAGCAAGGGAACCTTCCAGATCATCCCAGAATCTAGGATCAGTCTTGACTATCATGTTGTTGTTTGCATCATGGGTAAATGTTGGGGATGCCAATTCATTTGTTGTATGTGACACCCTTGGAGACACCAAATGAGTGGATGAATAAGAATGGTTCCTTCTAACATTGCTGAGCAAGGATGTTGAGCCTGATGTTCCTACAAGGGAGGACGAAGAAGATGGGGATATTATATTTTGTTGATGATGGCCGTGACCGTCGTGGTGCTTCTTGCTTGGTCTAAAGAACCTTTTCAAATGAACCATGGATGAGTTTCTTGGAACCGGTGGAGGTCTTCTGTCTGTTGTTGCTGTTGGTGGAGCTGCTGCTGTTGCTGTTGGTGGGGACGTTGGGACACCTGTATCGCGATGGAACGATTCAGGGGGTAGATGAGGTGTCTGCTGGTAGTGCCCTGGAGAAGCTGCTGTTGGAGGAGACGATGCATGATGTGGGACGTTGAGGTGATGGGCGAGTTGGTTCAAATGAGGGGTACTATGATGCTGATATTGATGATGCTGATGCTGATGATCGTCCGAAGCTAACGAGACTTGAGAGTCATTGGATGACGATTTGCCAACGTTCAACCCAAAAAATGACCTTCTAGAGCTGCTAGAGTGAGCGATTGGTGAACTGGAAGGAAGAGGGGAGTTCTCTCTTGAATGGTCAGATGAGTGATGGTCATCCTTTTGATTGAGATGAGTCAAATTGGCAAAGGATCCGAATCGGCTTGGCATGATGAATGACGATGGTAATTGTGATTTTGAGAATGTTAAAGCTGAAATAAAAATATATGTGTAAGTAGGTGGGTGGTCAAATCAATATGCCCGTTGCTGGTGTTGCTGGTGTTGCTGATGATTGTGATCTAGTAGGAAGAGGGAAAAAAATGCGAAAATCGGGAAAAAAAAGAAGGACACGGGACCAAGTGGGATGGGATAGATCAATCTATCTATCTATCTATTTGCTTGATGCAGTTGTAGGGGCATGTACAATTGCAAGATTGGAGAATATTGATGAAGAATTAGAACAGTCTGAATGTTGTTGTAAGTGATATTAATAGTAATAGCAATAGCAATTATAACAGTAACAGGTGGTATATATATGTTGATAACGAGTAAAACAGAGGGTTGTTAGTTAGCTAGTTAGTGTTTTTGGTTAGTTAGTCATTTTAGACATTAGAGAGTAAGTAACAACCAATGCGGGTCCTTCCTTTGCACCAATTCTGCTGCCACTATTAGAATACGTGTCAGCAGGGATGCACCGGGACGGATCAGAGAGAAGGTGGGGCATCGCGTGATTCTTTTCCTGTGGGTGTGGGTGTGGCAGTGGCAGTGGGCCGTGCCGCTGTAGTGTGCCGTGCGGGATTCTCCCCACCGGGCAACAATGCACAGCCATGAAAAATTAAGATCATTACCACTCACTCCTACACTCCACAATTATCCCTTATCTATCAAATGATTGCACGTTAGTTTCCTGTTTGATTGATTGTTTTGTTACTTGATAATTTATGGATTCCATAATCCAGTAAACATACTACGCTTCTTCAATTATACCAGCTGGCTGCTCAAAAAGGATAAAAGTGTGATTGCTAGCACACTGAATTGGACTTTCAACGCTTGGCAACCGTTAGTGATGGACCCCTTTTTCTCTATTAGTTAAGGGGAATTGGTCAAGTCTGCACTGTATCTGTCCCTTTATCTGTACTTGATGCTACATAACTCTAAAACATTACAGCAGTCACACAATCATAAATAAATACAGGGTTCCTAAAGCTTAGCTTTGGATTTTCTACCACTATAGACAGTTAAAAACAGGTACCGCAGGTACTGCTCCCCACACATAGATAAATATATATATATACAATTTAGCCCCCTCCACAAGAGGCATACATGGCTCAAGCTATTCCTTGATGATGTAAACCGGTCGTGTTGTGCAATCCAAATAATCCAACATTGTTCTTTCTATCCTGAAATGCCACAAGAAACTCAGCTAGCTTCCTTTGTAACTCCTCCTCATCGATCATCTCCAAAAGACTCTGCGTCTTGGATTCCTCGCTCTTCACTTTGGCAATCAATTTTTCATAGTCAACCAATCCTCTTTCGACGCATGTATAGAACAATTCTAACTTGTTCAACCTGTAAACTCCACCATCCCTCAATAGTAGATGGTTATCAACGTAAACCTGCCTATACTTCTCAAGCAATGCCTTTCTCAAACGACTAACACTGCTGAAAATAATCGTTATCAAACTACTTCTATCATCAACGTGCAAATAGTCGCATAGTAGCTTCACCTCGTCATCACTCAAGCTGTACGGATTAGAACCAGCAACCTCCTCGATTGTCCTGGTACTTCTCAACTCAACCAATTTTTTCTGCGCACTAACAGCCCTCGTAAAATACCTAGGCATCAACCTTGGAAACACACACGTCGTTGGTGTCATCTGGGGAAAGGCATAACATACGACAACGGCAAACTCTTCAATCAAAGCAAACAACACTCCAAACAACGGCAACTTGGGGAAATCATGCTTCGTTCTAAGCATACGCACATAGTCGCTCCTCTTTAAATGGATTGTCACAAGGCCCCTCTTGCCACCATTCTCAAGGCATCTTATACCAGTTGCCAACTCATCAGTCACAAGGTCAAAATTCTTCCCACCTAAAACAGCCATCTTCCTATCTTTCGCAACACCAGTGGCCACATCGTTACTCCCCAACGAGTTGTCCATGATGTAATACTTCCCACTGTACACAGTCTTACGGAGCTCCCTATGGTTCTTCCAGATGTTGACTATCCCAGCCTTGAAAAACTGAAGGTAAATCTTGGCAAATCGATATCCCGATTTCAATCTGGACCATTTATCAGTTGGATCCAACTGTTGTGATATACGGGACAGAGGAAGTAGAAGTTGTAGTTGTGGCAAGGTACTCACTGCGTTGACGTCGTCATGTATTGTTGATTCGATAGTTGGAATGGGTATTGGTTCTTTCTTTATTTGAGAAGCATTGACATTGGATGATGATGACACTGCATGGCTGTTGTGAAGTTGTCTTTTTAGAAATGGGTAGCCAGCAGTAGTAACAGCAACAGCAGTTGCGGTGTTCAGCTTTGATGCGAAGATGCAACCTCTACCACCAACTGGGTAACATCGCGCTATTGTCATCACCAGCATTGCGCCTTATGGGATCTGTCTGTGCTTTATGTAAAATAAAACGTTGTGTCTATTAAATTGTAAACCGAATATGAGAGTTGAAGAAGAAGAAGAATATTGAAAGAAATGGTAAAATAAATAAATTGAAAGCCGGGCGAAAGAAGTTAGCTCGCTAGCTGCACATGCACAGCTCAAAACTCAAACATCACCTCCACATCAAACACCAGCATCATCTTCCTGCCGTTCTTATCATCAAACCATCCAGGCACCTTTATCGGCAGGGTCCTTGCCATACCACACATACCAATCCTTATATTTCATCCCCAACTCAACGCTCTGAAGATCAATACTTTCTTCATGATCATGACAATCACCTCCTCTACTACCACCACCACCACAAACAACAACATCATTTGCAACCCTTGCCGTCTTATGCGTTGATGCTTTGGCTTGGATCTTACGTTTGGCAAGAATGGCTGATCTCACGTCAAAGTATTGCACGGCAAAGCACAGTTTCCTAGAAACAACAGGTGAGATCTCAACAAGTGGTCCAAACTGGTTGAAGTCTTCTTTGATCTCTTCAATGTTGAAATCGGTAGAGAAGTTAAGCAGGGGATCAGGATAGCTTGGTTTCTTCTTCTCCAGCACTGGTGCCGGTGCCGGTGCCTGTTGTTGTGGTGCCGCCACTGCCACTGCTGCCATTGCTACTGCTCCACCCGCCACCGCAGCTACCGTTGTTGTTGTTGTCGTTGTCGTTGATGCTTGGGCCGCTGCCGCTTTTGACTTGGCAACAACCGGTTTCTTGAACACCAGCACCCGCCTTGCACTTTCTCTGGACTGCATCAGATCCAAAGGATAAGTCATGGTTGTGGTGGTGGCCCCAGTACCAGTTTCGGCACTCGTATTGCTACTACCTTCACTGTTTGTACTGCTGCTCTGAGACTCCGACTTGTTATTCTGTTGTGCAACCCATGATGGGCGGATGTGATTACCGTTGACTATGAACATCCCCGTTGTCGCAAACTTCATGAATCCCGCTGCGTCCTCGGCATTGTAGAAGTGCAATTGTAAGACTATATTTGCCCAATCTATCGGTTTGCCCAACTTGTACTCGGGTGTGAGGTCGACCTTTAACGTTGATTTGTCAACTAGTTTGAGTTTTTCGAGTGGTCCTCCGTTCACCTGGCTCAGTATACTGGTGATGCTCGTGTTTGGACGAATATTTGTGAGCATGATAACCCTCGAAGGCTCAACTGGATTTTTCATTGTCTGTTCTTTGATGTCAACAAGGTGTTGTAAAGTCGTGTTCAGTAGTGTTTCGTTTGGCTTGAGCAGGTTGCCATCGCCGCTTCTATTGAGGATGGTTGCAGCTGCTGCTGCTCCTCTCAATGCTCCAGGTTTCCCGTTGTTGGACAGGAAACCACCTTCTCTTGATCCTGGATGTTCAGGAATGTCGTACTCTGAGTCTCTCGTGTATATCTGTCTCCTCGAAGATGTATTAGTCGTGGTGGTGGTAGTGTTCGTGGTGGTAATACTTGATGCATCTGTTGTCGTTGCTCCTGCTCCTCCAGCTGCTGCTGCTGCTGTTGCTCTGGTATTTGCTTCAATCATCTTGGTAAACAAACTGGCTTCCTTTTGGTGTACTTGTAGCTGTTGCTGAGACTTGTTTCTTCCAGTCTGTTGCTGCTGCTGTAAATCTTGTGATTCCTTCCTGATGCTTCTCCACTTGCTGGCGCCTCCACTAAGGGAATAGTTTTTTGCCGTCTCGTAATATCTAAAGGAGTCCTCACCCGTATCAAATGTAGATTCACCAATTTCTAAATTCATCTCTTTCTTTGGTAAACCTTTGGATTCACTGTTGAACAACAAACTTTTGGCAAATTTTCTGAATCCGATTTTTTCCTCTTTGGCGTCACTGTTGAGTAGAAGATTATCGGGAGCTAAAAATGAGGTGAAAGAAGGAAGCCTGGATTTTGATCCTGTCGAGCAACTGTTCTGCTTAAGGTTGGTGGCTGATAACATTTTTTTTTGTAGAAGTGTGCTTCCAAAAAGACAACAGTAGACAGTATTTCCTTGTTTAGTTATCCCCGTTATGAATCGTTCTTGTAGAGAGACACCTATGGCAATGTGCTGACGGTGTATAGCAATGTACTTGAAGGCAAGCAGCTCTGGTCAAGCTTATGAAAGTTACTAAATATTGCGGTTTGCCAAATAGAAGAAGGAGCTCGGATTAAAGGCGATACAGATATAAAGAAGGAGCATCTCTCTCCTATCCAAGGGAAAAGAGGATACGCACAGGAATCTAAAGGGTCCCTGGGATATCCACACTGCAGGTGTGGGTAGCAGCACAGCCTTGCCCACACGCAACTATACAACCCTCACTCTTTAGCTTCACCATCTGTCCTCAAACTGATGACATCTCCATATCTCGAAGTGTCCCCTTTAATTAGCTCTCTTAGTGCCATAGTAGCATAAGTAGAAACACCTAGTTGTAGTTTGACAATAAGTGCAATGTTTCCAGCTGTTGGAGTGCCGTCCAGTATGCGTGCGGGTTGTGGATCAGTCTCACCAAGATATTTGATCGCTTTATATTTTATCCTGTAAAGCTCAAGATCGGTTCTGACCAATGGATCAGTACTGTTTTCGTAGTGCCTTATATCATAGGCTAGATTTTTCACTCTGGCAACAACGTTTCTGTAGGAGCCTGACAATGAGAATTCCTTAACCTTTCTAGACATGTCCAAGGGATTCAGTCCATCCTTTGCCATGATGTCAACGTAAACTTGCTTCAATATTTCATTCTCTGGATAGATAACATCAAAACCAGGAGTTGGTAAAACAATGTCGTGGATGTCAAACTTTTTGGCTTGAACTTCTTCTTCGGTGACTGGCCTTGCTCTGGTGAACAGATCTTTCTTCACATCTTCTTCAAAGTCGTCATTGTCAAGGTCATTCTCGTTGAACATGCTCTTCTTTTTTTCAGAATTGGTCGATAAAACATCTTTGGAATTATTGACCAAGACTAAATCTCCAGCAACAACTTCCATTCCAAAGAGCTGCATCCTACGAGAGGCAACAACGTTCCAAACATAAGACTGATATGCGTGTCCATACATTATCCTCAAGTTTCTAGGAATACCCATGATAGCGTTGAAGTAAGCATTGGAAAGAAACTCTCCCGATTCATCCTTGTCGGCTCTCTCCAGCCTGCTCAAGAGCGAATACTCAGCACTGCACTTTCTAGGCATTCTTCTGATAGCTTTAGATGGATCTTTCGTCTCTTTCCAAATCTTTCTTGCTTCAATTGATCCCGGTATCACAATCTTTTGTTCGCTTAAAATTAGTTCGGCAGCCTCCTTCCAGTTACTGTTTAGCATCTCCTTCCCGATCTCATGAGTCGATATTGAAAAGGTTCCAAACCTCTGCATACCAAAGTAGTTGATGAATCCATTCTTACTAAGAGACTCAAAAATTGGCTTCACAGAATCTTCAATGCTAACAGAAGGATCCAGAGATTTGACATTTTTAATAGTGATGAGGAACTCGTTACCTTTTAAATCGCCCAAACTGAGAGGAGTATCAGTGTATTTAAATCCACCTAGCTGGAAACCTCTCAACTTCTTATTGAGATTATTGACACGCTCGACGGACATCTTTTCAATGGTCATGTTTTGAACAGTGACTGCTCTTCTATCCTTAGTTCCCGAGTATTTGATAAATTTGGGTGGTATGTTCAAAAGCTTTGCCAGTAAACCAGCAACTTCCATTGTTTCTTTGTTTTCCTTGTACATTACCATTTTTAGGTGGTTCTTTTGAGGTCCTAGATTGTGCTCGATTGATCCTTCCAACTGGGAATCCCTATCTTTAAAACTTTGTTCTCTTCTCCTTCTATTTGGACCTCTCTTTGAGTTGTTAATACCTATTTGGAATTGGTTCGTCGGAGTTGTGACTGCTTCTAGTTTGTTCTTGAAAGCTGATCTTAGCAACTGATGAATCTTGGTACGGTCTGCCTTTTCTGGGAAAGATTTCTCAGTTTCAACGTTTGGTCTTGCCTCGTCCAAAGTGAATAGAGCAAGAATCTTATCCGTGTCAGATTCACCAAAAATTTCAACAAGTTGTAGCCTTTCAGTTTCTTGGATTGGAAATTCTTCAAGCGGCTTCACCTCTGCCGTGCTGGTTTCTTTTCTTTTGACCGTTGCAACACATGCAGCAGGTTCTTTTGAATCATTGGCTGCTGTTTCTTCATTTGGTAGTAATTCTTCATCATTCTCAATCTTTTCCAAGACTTCCTTACCATCTTCTGTCTTTCTTGGGAATCCCAAATCGTTCAAATGGACGACGTTATCTTCTAAATCGATCTCATTCACTTGAAAATCGGTGTAGCGTTGTTTCAAAGTTCCCAGTATCCTACCTGGGCCATTGTACAAAAATTCTGTGATTCCAACATCCAATTCTGTGATTCCGGTTTCGGTGATTTCGTCAATAACAGGGGGAGCGTCTTTGGAAGATTTTTGTTCAGTTTTCGCTTTCTTCTGTTGAGGCTGTTGTTGTTGTTGCTCTGTTTGAACTTTGAAGAAGTCTTCTTCGGTCACCAAAGTTCTCTTCAGCTCGTTACTGGATTCAGACATGCCGATTCAAATCAATAGATTATTTCACTTAGCCGTGATCAATGGTGAAAGAGTGAATTGAATCAATTTCTCTTCAGTTTAAAGGATCAACCTCTATCCTTTGAATAGTATCACTTTTTAGGGAAAATTTCAATGAAATTTTTTAGTTCTCACCAGCCACTCGTAAACCTAGCCATAGAAGTGGCGCATGCAGAAAGGGACGCGTCCTGCATGTGTGCTCAATATGGCAAGAAGATGGACAGATGAAGAGGCGTGCTCTTCGTAATAAGAAGACTAACTAAACAAGGATAAAATCGTCCCTTGTAATACCACGATTATTTCTAATTCAGCCGGAGGCCATTCAGAAGTGGACAGTTTCTTACTTCAACTTACTTGTGGTAATTGGTTGTTGTTTTCCCGTCATCAGTTTTAGACTAGGGTTGATTGTTCTTACCTCATCTCAAGCGGATCATCTACAAAGACCACCCAAGACTGACAAAGACAGAGAATGAACAAGACTAGGCTGCCCAATGCCCTTGACTCAGGCCAAAAAGGCCATACGAAGAAGCAGACACAGGCGACACAGCCAACCCAGCCGAGTAACTTTGATCCAAATTCTGATGCTTATACCCAGGATTTAATACAGGTGGGGACGATCTGTCGATTGATCTGTACTTCCAACATGGACATAGATAAAGGAAACTCCTATATAGATGTGGTATTGAAGGAGGATCCACCAAATAAGGATAAGCAAGAATGGATATTTGGGAGAAGAATTGAAGTGTCTGATTATCATCTGAACACTAGAAGTAACAGAATCAGCAACCAGCATTTCAAGCTCTGGATGAATACTAAATCTACAGGAGAAACGCCCAAGAAAGGAAGCAGCAAGTCAACGACCACCACCAACATGAGCAATAACAATGTCATGATTCAAGATACGTCTACTAACGGTACTTGGATCAATGGCTCCAAACTGATCAAGGGGACAAACTACATATTGACACAGGGCGATGAGATAAGCGTAGGAATAGGAGTTCCCACAGATGTGATCCGATTTGTGGTCCACTTCCCAAAATCAAACCCAAATGTGAACAAAAGCAAGAGCCGAAAAAACCAGGACAAGAACCAGTGTGATGCGAACGAGGATGGTGAAGATAATAACGAATCTCCAACGGGAATTCACTCACAGTTCATAATAAGAGACGAGATTGTTGGATCTGGAGCGTTTGCTACCGTGAAAAAGGCAATAGAGAGAATAACGGGTGAAACATTTGCAGTAAAGATCATATCAAAGAAAAAGGCACTAACGGGCGGACTGGAGGGGGTCACTAGAGAATTGGAAATATTGAAAAGGTTGAGCCACCCAGGTATAGTCCGCCTCAAGGCATTCTTTGAAGATACGGACTCTTACTATCTGGTGATGGAGTTTGTCCCCGGTGGAGACTTGATGGACTTTGTTGCCTCATACGGTTCCGTTGGTGAAGCCGCCGGTAAGGAAATCACCAAACAGATACTGCTCGCGATTGATTACGTTCATTCAAAGGGCATTTCGCATAGGGATCTGAAACCAGACAATATTTTGATTGCACAGGACGATCCTGTCACGATCAAGATAACCGATTTTGGATTGGCCAAGGGAGAGGATAAGACAAGCATCATGAAAACTTTCTGTGGTACGTTGGCATACCTCGCACCAGAGGTGATAACGGGTAAATATGGCATGAAATTTCAACAGAGCCAACAGAGGAAACGCTATCTAGGCAATGGAAGAATGTCTGAGGATGCCTATTCCAACAAGGTTGATATGTGGTCAATTGGCTGCCTGGTGTTCGTTATTCTGACAGCACATTTACCCTTCAGCGGATCCACCCAGGATGCTTTGTTCAAAAACATCACTGCAGGGAATTACCATGATACGTTGTTGAAGGATAATGGTGTCTCGTTAGAGGGACGTGATTTTCTGAGTAGCCTATTGGAAGTTGATGTCTCGTTGAGATTCAATGCGAAGCAAGCATTGGAACATCCATGGATTCAGGAGATGTCACACGAGGAGTCCCAAGTAAGCCTCTCTCAGAGTCAATCTCACCAGCAGAGGCTCTCGCAAAATGTTCAATCGCAAAAGCATAACTTTCATCAAAAGCAGCAACAACAACAACACCAGCAGCAGCTGGATTCTGGATTCTCAGAGCCCAAGAGGGGTGGTGACCCTTCTCCATCACAGTTTAAGATTCCTCAAATGCCAAAGTTGACTCAACCTAAATTTTCTGATGAAGGTGGTGGTGGTGATCTATTGGAAAAGCAGCAACAGCAACAACATCAGAAGGCAAAACTAACATCAGGAATGAAGGAACACACAGACTTGACAAACTCTTTGAACGACATAACTCTTGGCTCATTTTCTCCAGACAGCCTCTCCCAAATTTTAACGAGCGAACATCATGCTACCCCACCAGGGACCTTCCTCACCCTAAAACTTCTCCATGTGCAACCAAGTATGAAAGATTCAGGATCACAAAACGATGGTATAATGGAGATTGCATCGTCAACCCCACGAAAACTACCCTCGTCTTCCAAAAAATCCTCGAAGAAACAGCCTAGAGCAATTCACATCAAGCAAGGTCAACAGAAGTTTGTCATAGGTCGTCTAGACACACACGACCATACGATCCTAGACGAACGTATCTCCAAGACTCACTGTGCCATTTTAAAGAAGCGCCATCCTATTGATAGCTCGAACATTCTCACCACAACAAACTACGACGAATCGCCAGCGATGGGACTCGAAGATACGTGGCTCTTTGATCTGTCCACAAATGGATGCTACGTTAACAACCATAAGATACGCAAGGGTAACAAGGTGAAGATATTCAACGGGGATGTGATCTCCTTGTTTGTCGACAAGCAAAAAGATGAGAAGCTTAGCTTTGCTGTTGTTGTGAATGATGGTACCGGATTGTACAAAGGTGGTGTTAAGGACGGTGTCGAGCTTAGTGTTGAAAAGATGGATGACTGGGATTGGAAAGTCGTGAAGGAGGAACCGGGAAGGAAGGCTGTATCTGGAGGTGGTGATGGCGGTGCCGTTCGTGATGCAACTAGCAGTACGGGCGGTATGAGACCTACTAAGAAGAGACGGGCTGATGGCGATGTGTTTAATGGTGATTCTGTACATGCCACGAACGGCGATGTTGGGGTCAAGAAAGCCAAGAGGGCAGATTTGAGCAATTTGTGAGTTCGACCAATATTTGGCGTCATACCTTTGAACGGTGTATATTTCCCTTTTGAAAAACGAATAGAAATTGTAATTATGATATATGAAATGTATAAAAGTGATTTTGGGGTTTTGTAAGTTTGTGTAGTAGACAAGTGTGAAAAGAGGTTGTGATAATGCATTGCATGGCAACAATAACCAGTAAACAGATGTGAGGAAAAATATAGAACAAAGACCTGTAACGGTAAATACATTGTAGAAATTTTAAAGGAGAAAAAGCTATCAGTTAGAAAACAAAGAAAAAAGATCAATGATGGATGGATACTCTAACATTAATCATACAACTTCTTAGGATATATGAGTGTACGAAACCACTGGCCTCATAAGAGTAACGAAAAAAAGAGAGAAAGAACCCCCGACGTACGGCAAGTTACACCAAAATTAAAAGAAACAAACCACAACCGAAGAAACAACAAGAGAGAGACAGAAAAACAACCTGGAAAGAAAAAGATGAATAAAGACAGAGTTAGATAGCCTTAGCCAATCCAACTGCATCCTTGCCCAAGTCGTAGACTGAATAGTACTTTCTCAAGAAGGCATCACCAACAATAGCCAATGGACCAATTGGAGCAGGGAAGTCCATTGGTGTGAATGCAGAGATACACGAGCCAGACACCTCCAAGGTGTAGTCGTATGGGGAGATGGTGAAGTTGTAACCATCAAAGTTGAAAGTCAAGTCAGGGAGAGAATCTCTAGTATCACACTCGATGCTGTATTGACCAGACCAGCCCTTGGTTGCACCAATCTCAGAGTTCAATATCTCAGCCAATTGGGAAGGTAGGGCAATTAAAGAGGTACCTGTATCAATTGCAGCACCGTGACCTTCCAATGGAGCATACTCGTCACCTAGGGATAGACCATCGAGAGAGACTTCCCAGTAGGCCTTTCTTCTGACTGGTAACCAGGTGATCTTACCTTTAAACTTGGTCTCGTCAATACCACCAAAGGTGGCAACACCACCATCGTCTTCAGAGACAGCAGTATCTCCCAAGTAGAAAGAAAATTGTGGCTCGTCTAGCAAGCCTAGGTTTAAGGCATTGTAGATTGGAGGAACAATCTTGTCAACTGAGATGGTATCGTAGGCTAGGCCCAAGATACCGTCAAACTTACCAAAGGCAAATGCCAAACCTGGTTCACTTGTAGCCTCGGCAAAATCTTGTTTTGGAATGATCAAGTCACCAAGGGTCAAGGTATCCTGTGAGACGTAGCCTTCCAAAGAACCTGAACCGTATTGGATTGCAAACTTGGTACCGTTTGCCTTGTAAGTGCTTGACTCGTCATGGTCATACTTCGAGTGCAAGTAACAGGCCAACGAGGAGCAATCAGTACCAGGAACCCACAAGTTGGAAGAACCTGTATCCAAGATAACCTTAAATGGTTGACCAGGGGTACCAATTTGGATCTCAGTGAAGTACTGAGCATTCATGTAGTTTGTCAATGGGGAGTCATGGCCACCTGAAACAAAGGCATCATCGTTAGAGACTTCATCATCGAGCATAATGGTTGTTTCGACGTAAGGGACGAAAGGTTGTTGTTCGCCTGTCATTTTGTTCTTTGCAGCAATGTGTCTGTTGAAGGACTTGATGTACTTGTTCTTCAATGCGCTGGTATAGTCTTTGAAGGTGGTATCCTTGTAGGTCTCTGAGGCTGGGTGCTTGTAAATCTTTGCAGAGTGGACCTTAGCGTCGGCCAATGGGGCAGCAACTAGAGCCAAGGCCAGTGCAGTCAGAGTGGCAAATGATAGTCTCATACTTTTGATTCAATTGTAGGCGTTTTTGTTGTTTTCACAGAGAATAGTCTCGGGAGAGTCTAAACAGGGAAAGAGGCAAAGTGGGTTGCTATGTCGGATGGGGGCAAGCTGATAACGGAGGGCTAACAACTGTCAGATTAGAAAATGTAGATGATGGGTGGTTATAACTTTTGTCTGGAGCGATAAAGGTATCTTATGGAGAAGAAGAAGACGGGGAAAAAGAGGATTAAATGAAAGAAGGAAGGAAAGGATAAGTAGGTTATTTAAAGCAGCAAACACCACTAAGAGTGAGCTGCTCTCCATTTGCCTTCCGCATGGGGACTTCCATATTGGGGTTAGGTGCACTACCCTTCCCCGGACTGGCCAAATTGGGAAGGAGGCTGTTTCCACACTGAGCACTAAAGAGACCCTACAGATACACGACGTCAATGCACACCGATAATCAATAATATAGAACAGAACGAGGCCTTCCTCATTCAACAGTCTATATAAACCTTATATTAAACTCAAATGCAATGAGTATCCAATGAGCAAACTAACTAAGACATCATACCGGGATCGTACAACTATCCATACAACTTCACATCCCTACGAGTCGTTGACAGATCCATAGTTGTAAAAATGGGAGCCTCGTCTTGTGACGAACCCTGATCCACTCTCAACGCTAGTTCTACTGTTACTACGACCTTCCAGCACAACAGACGCTAGACTACTAGCACTCGTACCGAATCCCAAAAGCGAGGCAGAAGCAGGTGCATGATGAATGATACCGTTCAAGTGGGACTGTTGCTGTTGTGGTTGGTTGTGGTGATAACTGTCATTCCTTCGTGGACCCCTCTCCGCCGTCCCACTACGTATCGAAGCCGCTCCAAACAGATCCATCTCATCATCGTAATCCTCCCCATCCTCAAACGGATCATCATTATCATCTGAAGGATTGTCATCAGATGACAGGTTAAACGTTGCGGCTGGTACAGACTCCGGCAATATGAGCTTCTTTTCTGAACCACTATGGAAGTTGCTCATGTTGCTACTTCCTTCGCTGTATCCTTTAATGCTGCTTGGATGGCTGTTGTTTTTTAAAGTTCTTCCACTGTTATTACGAGTCAGTGGGTGATGATGATGATGATGATGCCCTGCTTTCTTCTTCTTCTTTGGTATCACAGCTGTAATTTTGGATGTTTGATCAGTAAAGTCACCACTTGGCGCTTTTGGTTGTTGTTGCTGTTGTTGTTGAAGGGAAGAAGTCAAACTGCTCATCTTTAGACTGTTTCTTGCCGCTGAAGCCAGAAGCTTCGAGGAGATTTGAGATTGTTTATTTAAAGACGTAGTACTACCATTGTGGGATTGTCTCGTTGTTTCAAACCCTATATTTGAAGGTGCTTGTTGTTGCTGATGATTATGAAGTATATTCTCGTGATGTTTACCATGAATCTCTTCCTTGACTGAGTTTGCAGCCCCTAAATAGTCATCCAACAGGAAATCTATAGGGGACAACGGTGTAAACTCACTCAATTTTCTAGCGTGAGATGGAGAGAGTGACATCGTAACATTGATTGGAGAAGTTGATCTATTCTCATGAGTCTTAGCAATGGTGACTGGTGATTGATCATCATGGTGCTGATGTTTCAGCACTCTAGAATGGCTGTTATTCTGTATCATTGCATGGTAATTGCTGTTCCCACCAATGACGTTCATTGAAGAATCGCCATGCAAAAAAATCTGGTGCGTTTGCATGTGTAACGGCTTGTAGTCCCAATGGTACCATTGAGTCACAACGATGCAGTCAAACATAACAGTGCCTACTGCACCAATGAGATAGCTCAACTCGGCTTCCCAAAACTGTTGAGATATCTCTCCTCCAGTTAAAGATTCCTTGCAGGTGACCAGCGAGGTGGAATAGAAGATATTTCCCATGACTGCACATGCAATTAGTTTCATTGATATGCCACTCGTCGAATGCATCTTATGGTTTGTGATTATCTGTGGGATACGGGAAGACAGATATAGTGCCGTGCACATCCATGCTAAAATCTTTCCAAATTGTGATTTGTTGAGAGACAGAACGGCATGAATAAGCCTGAATATGGCGGAGTTGTTGATCTTGTTCGGTTGTAGTAATGGTTCAACAAAGTTTTTCGTTATGGGCATTCCTTGAACTTTACTGAATCCCACGATGAAGCTCGAACTGATGAGTTGGCTAAGTTTAGTGCTGGAATCTCTAGACCCACTAACGTTTCTGTGCCTTGGTGACTCATTCTCATTCGCTGCATGAGTATTCAAATCTTTTGATTCGGTATCGGTATCTTCACTTTCTTCTGTATCGTTGGATGGCACAATCATTCTTTTCAATTGGCTGCTTTTCTTCCTCTTGGCCTTGTTAGAGATATTACTCGCTGGTGAATGACTGTGGTTGATAGAAACAGGTCCTATATGTTCCCTTGGATTCCATTGTTGCTGTTGTTGTCTAGGGCTATTCGGTCCGCCATTATAGGCGGTTGCTGCTGCTGCTGCTGTTGCTGTTGTTGTTGTTGTTGTTGTTGTCGCTGCTCCTCTCCCTGCTACAGCCGCATTCTCGAGAGACTCTGCGTGCTCTATCAACGTGTCTCT
The DNA here is from genome assembly GCA_030570775.1 of Ogataea pignaliae. Taxonomy (NCBI): domain Eukaryota; kingdom Fungi; phylum Ascomycota; class Pichiomycetes; order Pichiales; family Pichiaceae; genus Ogataea; species Ogataea pignaliae. The sequence goes on along the minus strand of JAJLWO010000049.1, from coordinate 44,911 downwards.
CAAGATACTTCTGGGACTGCTCAGTGGTCTCAACCTTCGACTTCTCTGCCTATGATAAAACCTCGAATGTGGGTTGTGATACAACTTGCTGTAGTAGTAATACTGACCAGCGAGTATCGTATCAATGGTTATATAGTACGAACTTAAGAGTATCTGAAAAGTCATTGCATCAGTCATTAAACAACTGGTAAAGTTAAGAAAGTCTCCCATGAACCAGCATAGGAGAAATCCCAAGGAGAGACCATCGACTGACTTATCCGCATAGTTTTTCAAAACTTGAGGTAGCTGTGCAAAAAGCCACGTAACGATGGATAGATACCCTGAAAATTGAGAGACAGGCCTCAAGAATTTGATCACTTGTTTTCTTGAGATGTTAAGTTCACAATCTCCAGCTAAAACCAGTATTATCCGCACGAAAAAGTCCAAATCTGAGCAGTAGTCGTCTGTAGGTGGAGATGAGGATGAGGCTACATCAGCAGATAACAGGTGGAAGAGTGCTGAAGTTGGCTTTGCAGCTGGCGAAGATGACAAGGAAACATTTGTTATGTCTGTTGTTGCCGTTGTCAGTAAATCAACCAGCGTCGTGGTAGTGTTTGTGGTGTTTGGGAGGGGACTAAGTATATTGAAGTTGACAAACAACGATACCACCGCATTCAAGATGGGTATATGTAGCTGCATCAGGAAGATGAGATGGGATGAGATGTGGTATGATACAGTATGATGGAATGCCGTACTATAAGACCAGGTGTTTGGCTGGTACTGCTAAAGTTGTTGACTATGGAGTTCTTAGAAAACTTGAAAGGATCAATGCGTAGTATGTGTGATGGGTCTGGTACGACGCACACGGGTCTGGGGATGACAAAAGTATGTATATGTAAATGTGAACCGCCTCTAATCCTATATCGCAGTAGTAAATACCTCTCTCAGTCTTTTGAAAACTGGAGCTGTATATCTCCAGATCTGATAATGGTGTTTTGTTTGTCTTTTGCGTAAGATGATGATGATTCACTCTTCTTCGCAGGCAAGGTAACCTAGGTATACGATTCTCCTACGCTAAGACAAAAATTTGACGTGCTGCACTGCCGATCGGCCTGCTGTCTGGAAGTTTAGCTGTAAAGTCCACCCCTGCCCCCCATAGGGTTTGGTTTTGGTTTGCTCCGTTGAACGTTTTTATTTTACTGAAAATACTTTTACAACTCTGTCACTATCAGTAAGGCTTTTTTCCAATTAAAAAATAGTCATGATGGATCTCTGTTAAGTGAATATGTGTCAATTTATGTGTTCAACTTCTGGAAAGATTTCTTTTTCTTCGGTATTCTTTCCTTCGCTGGTGAGCTATGGAAGTTTCCATGCATGGACTCCAAGATATACTTTTTCTGCGGTGCGGGCGGTTACTGTGGGCGGGTCTCTCAAACCCATATACTGCTTGGTCTTTCGATCAACAGTAGTTGTTGCTTTCACACATACCCATCTCAATTAAAGGAACCGAGTTTTGGTTATATCCGCAACCTCCATAGCATAGCCCCAGCTTTGGATATAACCAACACTTCCCGCACCATAGTTATGGATGATTTTTTTATCAATCTGATCAATCTCAACCCTTGGCCCTGACACTCTGACGGGTCTAAACCCAATGCTATGCCTAAACACTCTGATTCCATTCTCCATTCCACCCAGTTCGGAAATATGAGACACTGCTTTCCTCTTTAGCCTCTCTGCAAAGTCGTGATGCACGCTGGTATCTATTCCTGGAGAATGCTTGTCATATATCCCACCCAATATGGCGCCACCTTCCTTTCTAGGAAACACCATCAAGAACTCACCTGGCTCAGCAGGGTTCAACTCATCAAAGTGCACATTTGCATGTATCTAATGTTATTATTTCCTAAATTTGTGTGAACAGTCGTCTTCTATTTCTTGCTACTTGATAGGTGAACATATTTGAAATAGTGTCACTTAAATAGTTTCAAAACCGAATTGAAAAGTATCTGCGATGGAAAACGAGAAGTAATAATTAGTTGTGAGGCGCTGCGGCCATTCCCAAATGTTGTAATTAGAAACAAGGCTCTGCGGCTCGCGGAGATAGATCCTTCAAAATATTGCCTTATTCACTACTAGAAATAGTTTCTATTTACATTTTCAACATGACTCACCCCATATGCGGTATAGGAATTTGGAAGAGGTTCAACCTTCTAAAAAGATGTTACCATCGCCCACAAATTCAGGCTCATCTACGTTTTCTCCGTCGTATTCGCGTCTTTCGTACTGGTAGAAACTATCACCCCAAAAGCAAACGATACCTTTTAGACCGCCATTAAGATAAGCATTCGTGACTCTAACTTTTGACCCCTGGCCAAAAGCCTGCTCTGTTATATTGTAAAGCTGGCCAAGGTCTGAATTTCTGGGTAGGAATAGCACTATGTTATTGCTGATTTTTCTCATACTGATTAACAACTCCTCTAAACCCAAAGGTTCCATCTTTGAGAGATCAAACGTTTCAGAACTTAGATAGGCTGGTCCACCCCATGGCGGTGATCCAAAAATAACGTCAACTTCTGAATTCAACTCTTTAATGAGAGATTGAGTCTGTTGATATCGCACAGGGTCCTCACCCTCGTGAGAATCCGAAGCAAAGCTCCAATCGCATTCAATCATCCTCACTTCTTTCCCCTTGCTCTCCAACCATTCTGGAGGAAGATAAACATGGAGGTTGTTCAAGGTACATTCAAGATTGATCTTGTTGTAGTCGATACAGACAACAAGATCGAAGAAGCGCGCAAATTGAATGGCATTTCCACCGCCTCCACAAAACAAATCAACCACGGTATTGGCATTAGGATAACAATGCTTTATAAACTTTGCCACGTATATTGCAATGCTTTCGGCAGTGACGCTATACCACAATTCTTTGGTGAGTTTTATACCCATGTCGTACCTCGAAAATAGGGAGTACCTGGACCACCAGTACTTTCGCATGCCCTTTGGCATCGAACGAAGGTTAGAGATGATCTTGTCATTGTAGTTGTTTTCAGACATTGAAAGTGTTCTCTTACCGAGCAACACAACCTCTTCTCTCTCACTTGATCGAGAGTTGGAATTTCGCTGTCGTTTCTACCCATGTTTCAATCCCAATTGTTTACCCTTTCAAGAAATTAGCATCACTTTCTACTCCTTGAATAATTTTTATGGGCACGCGCCTTTACTAAGGCCATTTTGGGAAGAGATAAAGGCTGTGCAATTTCATCTATCATTAACTTTTGCCATAGGAAAAGAGGGGTGCTTGCTCTTACATAGACGTATCGATCGTCATCTATCCATCTTTCGATCCATCAATGAATCAATCAAATCAAGCGATATAGCACAATTGCCTTCTTTGTCACCAAGAGTAGTTCTTAAAGAGTAGATCTTAAAGCTATCACCGTTGTTGTGTACCCTCCACCAACGGTTCACTGTAGGATAGTTGATTGCATGGCAGGGATCAATGAGATCTTGCATCAACAGCATGGGGTACCAATATCGGTAGAGTAATTAAGAACCCTTCCAATCAACCAAACTAATCAACCACTTATCCACCCTCCTATCTCCTAATAACAAGTCTGACATCCACAATGACTATGATTGGCTCTCATCACCAGTCTCTCACCGGTAGCGGAGCGGACGCAGGAGCGCCCAGTGCACCAACCACCTGGCCACCCCATACACGGAAGACTCCCGCAATCAACAAAAAAATTTTCAGATTCAATGGATCGGTGGATGACTCCTAATCTTCTGGGACCACTGACAGAGTGAGGGACAGAGTAACCAAGTCGGTTTCATTGATAAAGTAGACTATTCGGACCAGTCTTCAACTGTTGAATATACATACACAAGGTTATTGATAGACCCTGAAACATACAAGATTTCGGTTGCATTCGATTCATACCAGAGCAATGTCAGGATTACTAAGCTTATCCTCCAAGAGGATACATACCCGCCAATCCTCTCTAACAAGATACTTATCAACAACAAGCCCTTTGTTAAGAGGTCAAAACTTGACGGAAAAGATAGTACAAAAATATGCAGTGGGACTTCCAAAGAACAAAAATGTCTACTCTGGTGACTACGTCACCATCAAGCCTGCACATGTCATGTCGCACGATAACACATGGCCCGTGGCATTGAAGTTCAAAGGTTTAGGCGCCAAGAAGGTCAAGGACAACAGACAGATTGTGAACACGCTAGATCATGATGTCCAGAACAAGACTGAAAAGAATTTGACCAAGTACAAGAACATTGAAGAGTTTGCCAAACAGCAAGGAATCGATTTCTATCCAGCTGGTAGAGGTATTGGCCACCAGATCATGATCGAGGAAGGTTATGCCTTCCCATCCAACCTAACAGTTGCTTCGGACTCTCATTCCAACACATACGGTGGTATAGGTTCCCTTGGAACACCAATTGTGAGAACCGATGCTGCCTCCATTTGGGCCACAGGCCAAACTTGGTGGCAGATTCCTCCCGTTGCCAAAGTTGAGTTGAAAGGTACCTTGCCGAAGGGTGTCACAGGTAAAGACGTCATTGTGTCTCTATGTGGACTATTCAACAACGATGAAGTGTTGAACCATGCCATTGAATTCCACGGTGATGAAATAGAAAAACTCTCTATAGATTACAGATTGACCATTGCCAACATGACCACAGAATGGGGTGCCCTTTCAGGATTGTTCCCAATTGATGACACTCTAATAAACTTCTACACAAACAGGCTCCTGAGGGTTGGTCCTAACCATCCGAGGTTGAACAATGAGACAATTGACGCGTTGAGAAACAACAAGTTGAAAGCAGACGATGATGCATACTACGCAAAGACACTAACAATCGACCTCTCATCATTATCACCGTACGTGTCTGGTCCAAACTCAGTCAAGGTTTCAACACCTTTAGCAAAACTTTCATCGGACAACCTAAAGGTGAACAAGGCATACTTGGTCTCCTGTACGAATTCTAGATTGAGTGATATCAAAGCAGCTGCAGATATTGTGAAAGGTCACAAGATTGCCGAAGGTGTTGAATTTTACATCGCCGCTGCCTCATCCGAAGTTCAAGCTGATGCGGAGGCTCAAGGTGCCTGGCAGATACTTCTAGATTCAGGTGCAACTCCATTACCTGCTGGATGTGGTCCTTGTATTGGCCTAGGTACCGGTTTGTTGGAAGAGGGTGAAGTTGGTATATCTGCAACCAACAGAAATTTCAAGGGTAGAATGGGGTCTCGTGATGCATTGGCATTCTTGGCTTCTCCTGAGGTTGTTGCTGCTTCTGCTATTGTTGGAAAGATTGCCTCACCAGAAGAGGTGAATGGTCTTCCATGTGCTCCTGTTAGAGAGATCCATACGGAAATTGTCGTCAATCCTAAACCTAGCGATGCTGGTGCAGCTGGTGCAGGCAATGCAGAAGATGATGAGGCTGGATCTGTGTTACCGGGATTCCCAAGAGAGATTGAAGGTGAGCTTGTCCTGTGTGATGCCGATAACATCAACACCGATGGTATCTATCCAGGTAAGTATACCTATCAGGATGATGTTCCAAGGGAAAAGATGGCTGAGGTTTGTATGGAGAATTATGATCAAGAGTTTGGTGCCAAAACTAAAGCCGGTGATATCATTATAAGTGGTTATAATTTTGGTACCGGATCTTCAAGAGAGCAAGCAGCCACCTGTATCCTTGCAAGGGATATCAAGTTGGTTGTTTCCGGTTCGTTTGGTAACATCTTCTCAAGAAATGCTATCAACAATGCCTTGCTAACTCTGGAAATTCCTGATTTGATCAACATGCTCAGAGAAAAGTACGCCAATGCTGAACCTGAACTTACGAGAAGAACCAACTGGTTCTTGAGGTGGAACGTTCCAAAGGCTTTGGTGACCGTTAGGGATGCTGAAGGAAAGGTTGTTTTGGAGCAGAAGGTTGGTGAGTTGGGTTCCAACTTGCAGGAGATTATCATCCAAGGAGGTTTGGAAGGATGGGTTAGATCCGAGTTGAAAAAGGAGGCAAAGGCAGAAGCAGAGGCAGCCCCTTCTTCCCAGGCTTGATTCTGATGCTTTTTTTAGCAGCTATTTAATTTATTATCACCCCTATCTTTATATCCATATTTATAGATCCATGATTGAAAATGGACCATCATCATAACAATCCAGTACTAGTTACCCAGTGTTACCAGGCTGATGTCAACATAGAAAAACACAAACGTATTAACAATATACAAAATATATGCTGCGGTAGAGAAAAAGGATAAGAGGAAGACATCAAACAAAATGGTATACGAACGGACATTAACAGTAACAGTATACTAAAGGTCGATGGAGTATACATATGATAATGAGTTGATAAGGGACCAATAAAAGGTCTCCTATACCAACCACCCTTTGAAGAATGAGAGAAACAAGTATTAAAACGAGCAGAAATTGACCAGCGTGTGTGTATGTTGCATCCCTTCTGAGTATCTGTTTATAAATCGGCGGATTATGCTTATTCCCATTCTTCTGCTTCGTTAACTATTACCAACAATTCTCTATAGAGCTGGAATCTCCTTCACAATCTCATCAAATGATTCCTTGTACTCATCGCTAGACTTGGCAGACTTCTTGTTCTTACCACCACCTGGAACAATCATGACACAAGAAGTTGGTCTCTTTGTGGCACCTGCACTACCTAGATCCTCCTTTGAAGGAACAAAGACGTATGGCACAGAGTTGTCCTCACAGAGCACCGGAATATGGGAGATGACATCAGGTGGAGAGATGTCACCTGCAACTATGACTAGACCCTTTTCACCCTTTCTCAAGGCTTTCACGACTTCCTTGACACCTCTCTTGACATGTTTGGCCTTTGATGCTCTCTTAACGGTCTTTAACACCTTCTTATTGAGCTTCTTTGGAGCTAGAGGTTTGGCAAAGGGTAGCTGTGCAGGCAGTCTCTTTTCGTAGTTGTCGACAGTTTCTGAGGATTCGGACTTTTCTTTCTTAGCCATTGTTATGTATGTAAATGTCAATTCAGTGGATATCTTCGCTATGGATCAAATTACAGATGGAAAGAGGGATCGATAAGTGTCTATTGATCTACACCTATCTCTGTTGTGCTCTTTCCTATTCTTGAATAGTTGCAACTCCTGAAAAAATCATCTAAATTGGAAAAAAAAAAAATTTCACCGTTCTTCTTTGGGCAAAGGGTGACAAAATCATCTTGCACACCTGTGCACCATTTAGTTTCTTGAAAAAGGTGCTTACTTTAGGCTGCACCGCCCGTGTTTTACGTTTCAGGGGAAATGGGAATGTGCAGTACGCAAAGAAGGAAGGACAAACAGAGAGAGAGGCTGGCTGTTGTTGGATAGGATGGAGAACCAGATAACTGAAGGGGGTGGACTGCTGGAGGTTGACATCACTAAAGAAGGGTTTTATTTCATTTCTTCTTTAATACAGTGGAAGCACAAAGTCATATAATGCCATCGGCCAGCAAAGAAAAACGGTCTTCGTTCATACCGTTCACGTCGAGAGCCAACCATCATCATGTCCAGGGGAGCACTACATCTTCCCCATACTCCCATACCAACAGAAGGATCACAATGACATTACCTGGGTCTCAGGACACTCTACCACAATTACCTGTTCAACAGCAACCATTACCAACGAATCTTCCTAGAATCCCATCGTCGCACATGAACCCCACATCAGCATCTCCTAGCAGCAACCCTCATCCAAACACCCTCCCACGTTCAACTGTTCAGTCCTCTATCCAGTCTTCTTCTCAGACACCCTACAGAAGTATGATACCAGACGATATTGAGACCAGTAGCTTAGACAAGAAGAAACAGCAGCAGCAACAGCAGCGACATAAGGCGAAAGACTTACTGCCGGTGGTAGATACTCAAGATGCTGCAAGACCAAACGATACGGAATCAACTGAACTGCCCTCCCTAATTCGTCACGGTTCTGAATCCAGTAGGAATGCCAGCAACTCCAGCATTACCTCCTCTGTTTATACTTTTATTCCTTCCAGTTCATCAGCCAATGGCCAACCATCAAGGGCAAATACTCTCTTTAATGCGGGTCCAGGGTTCCAAAACCCGTATGTGGAACCAAATTTAACAGATCGACCTCTTTCGAGACCTCCAATAGACCTGAGATCCAGGCGACGCAAACCACCCCCTCCTCCTTCTTCTCCTCCACCTGCTGTTTCCTTGGCAAGTCCCGCTCCAGCTCTAGTTACTACAGCAGCAGATTCTATAGAAGTTGAGCACAAGTCTGGCACTGATCCCGATTCACCTACGAAAATTAATCTCTCTCATGTTCCTTCTATTATTGTTCCACCTGATCGTATTGAGGATGGACTAGACTTTTCTCCCACTGCTGCTAAGCCACTCAAAACAAATACAATTGCAAAGAGCCTCCCGCCAATCCCCACTGAAGACACAGATGAATCCATAGAGCCTCATATTCTGAAGGATGATTTACTTCTATCCATCGATACTGAAATTGAACAGTTGACCCACAAGCTTAACAATCCCATGTCTGATACTTCCGGAACCACATCACCAACGAGTCCTTTTACTCCACTACAGTTCATCGACAACACCACTCCTCTTGCTGTTCCAGAGTCGGGAGAGAATACTTATTTTGAGTTGGAAAGGAATGTCAGTAATGCTAGTAGTATAGGCTGGAGGCCATACGAAAACAACGAACCTTTACCGTCATCCATGTTTGAACAGATTGAAGAGGATGCAGAAGAAGAGCATGCCTTTGATTTTAGGACTCCTACGTTGTCTCCTGCACGCCACATACATGCATCGCCTGCTTTGACTAACTTGCATGATATTGCAAGCGAAAGAGAAGAGATCGAGCCAGGTATCGAGGCAGATGCATATGCCGATGCAGAGGAAGATGCTGATAAAAATGTTGAGAACAACAGTGACATTGGTACAGAGGAGAAGGTTTCTCCTCCTGTTCTCTCCAATAATTTGGTAGTTCAGTCAGGCTCAGTCTCAGAGCATTCGGCTGCTTCGATCGAGAATGACCTTTTTTTTGACGTTGAAGAGGCAATAACAAACACTTCCATCGAAAAGGTTAACACGGCGGCAAGCGACAAGTTTGCCAATAGTGATACAATATCCAGAACTGATGATGAGTCAGTACACTTGGAGCATACCCAGTACTCGTCTAATCCGTTCGAGGTGTCGAGCGCTGAGAGTGATGAGAACATCTTTGACACCAGCTATGCCAAAGAGCAAGACGCTCAAAATCAAAAAGCCACTTTGACAAGTGAAGGTGACTATCCAACCATTTGCGGAAACCTAACCGTTGCAAACATAACAAGCGACGATTCTAGTCTCTATCATCACGTCGCTGATCGTACACTGGATCCTGCTGCAACCTCTATAGATGAACCTGAACCACCGAGCGAAGGAGCAAGCTTTGCAAGTTGGAATGCAACTCCAGTTGTTGCCAACGCAGCCTCGTTTGATTCAACTGAACGACAGCAACTTCAAGGAGTACACCATTATGATCCTGAAATCACCGATTCGCCAAATGCTTCTAGCAGGGAAGTAAAATATCCGAATGGTTTGATGATTAACGTGACCAACCCAGAGAGGACGTTCAAGATAATGAATAGTACAGATAATGGATCGAATAATGATGATCATGAAGCTGGAAACAATTCAATGTCCGACGATAACGATGGCGAGATAAGTTTCACAGCTAGGTCTCCATATTACACCCACTTTGATATTGACGACGATCAACCAAAGCATAGAATGACGATAACCAATCCATCATCAGATAACTTTAATGAGGCACCCAACTCGATGGGCAGCGTCTCGGCCAACATCAGCGGTAACATTAATAATGAAAGAAGAAAGTTGGGAGTGACAAACAATGTAAGCGATGCATCAGGTTCCCCAAGACTCAGAATCGGTAACGAAGAAAGCTTGAGTCCTAGTCCTCGCTCACGGTCAAAATCTCCTATACCAAAACCTCACTTGTCTTACGATAGAAGGGAAGCACCAACGGTGGTGCCGTTAACTCACACCACAGTTGTCACACCGTCAGTTCAAGGTGGTTCCACACATACAAATGGTACCAGAAGGCCGCCACCAGACTTTCCATCCGGTGGAAGAGGTGCAAGGGCAGTCTCTATATCTACAGCACAACCTGAATTATTCGACAATACAGCGACGAAGTCAACAATAACGGAAGAGCTGCTAATGAAGGATTCAGTTTCGGCTGCCGCTGCTGCTGCTGCTGCTACGGTTGCCCAACAACTATCAATAAGTCCCGAGAGAGTTACTGGGTCAGATTCTCGCCTCGAACAGCCACCTGTCGTTGAAACCATTCCAGTTGACATAGGGAAGGGAAAACAATCGGCCTATATCTATCAGATGAGAACGAGACTCAAAGGTGCCTACATTGATCAACCACCATCAACGTCAAAGTTACCCATTGCTATTCGTCCAAGAAACTCGACAAAGCATTCAAGAACATCGTCGAAGGTATTCAACTCTCAGTCTTCCATTCCATACCAAGCATCCTTGAAGCATGGTAGTCTGAAACCAAGGACGAGAATGTTAGCTTCTGAAATCGATGCTAACGAATTACCAAACTCAACATTGTCACATTCTTCCTCAGGAAAAACTACTAAAATAGCGGTGCATCCAGATGCGGAGATAATGGAAGCTGCCGAACAGTTACGGAGACTAAAGACTGGACTGGAAGATGATAAGGGTGGTGACATGGACGATAATGAGTCCGTCATGGGTGTTGGGTATGTAAGCAGTGGTTCCCGTATGGGTATTGCTCCCGACGGTAACGATATGACCAGGTACACCAGTGTGAGATCCACAAGAGGTTTTGCCGCTAATGAACCCAAGTTCAAGTTGTACATTGCCAATCCTGACGATGAGAGTGATTGAGCAAAATGATCTTGTACCGTGTAGTACTACTAATAGCACTGAACAGACAGTATTCTTTATTCATTGCACGCGCTGGCTATCGTTTAGGGCCTTTTACAACCATGTAGTGACTAACATACACGTGATGAAATATATTTTTCAATTATTTATTTATACACCCTTGCACGGACACAGTAGTATAAAATGGCAGATAAGGAGCTTTCTTTGGGAACTTTCCACTTGGCGCTGTTTGTGTTGTTCGAATCATGCCTCTGTTTGGCTGTTTACTACTGCCTCGTTCACTTGTACCCATTTCTTGACTGTTCAATGGGACCAATTGCTATTGAATTGCATAGAGAAGATTGTAAAATTGGGATAGAGTAATCCATTCAAGGCAATTTCATTGATCAAATATAATCAGATATGTCCACTGACGTTGCATACACGTTGGTTAGTGAGCCTGCTGGCTCCAGCAAACCATCTGTCAATGATTTTAAAAACCAATTGGAAAAAGGTGATGATGACAGAAAGATCGAAGCAATGAAACAGATCCTAATGACAATGCTCAACAGTGATCCAATGCCAACTTTGTTGATGCACATCATCAGATATGTGATGCCTTCAAGAAATAAAGAGTTGAAGAAACTACTTTACTTCTATTGGGAGATCTGTCCCAAATATGAAGGCGATGGAAAGCTGAAACATGAGATGATTTTGGTCTGTAATGCCATTCAGCATGATCTTCAGCATCCAAACGAGTACATTCGCGGTAGTACCTTACGTTTCCTATCCAAGTTGAAAGAGCCAGAATTGCTAGAACCATTGGTCCCATCCTGCAGACAATGTCTAGATCACCGTCACGCATACGTTAGAAAGAACGCCGTCTTTGCCATCTACTCAATTTACAGGGTGTCCGAGCATTTGATTCCAGATGCTCCAGAACTACTTGCAGACTTCTTGAATGTTGAAAGCGATGCCACTTGCAGAAGGAACGCGTTCGTTTGTCTTGGGCAATTGGACAGAGAGTCTGCCTTAAGATACATTCAATCTCAACCTATCTCCACCATGGACCCATTGATTCAATTGGCTTTTATTGAATTTATTAGAAAAGACGCTGTTGTTGCTACAGAATTGAGGCCACAGTATTTACATATCATTGCCGAACTAATGGACTCTACAAACAACGCAGTCATCTACGAAGCCGCCACCTCATCCAGTGTGCTGTCCAACTCTCAAGTTGCCGTCACCAGCTCTGCTGCCAAGTTCATTGAGTTGGCAGTCAAGGAACCTGACAACAATGTCAAACTGATTGCCTTGGAAAGAGTCAACGAGCTACACAAGAAGAACGAGGGTATGCTAGACGATATGTGTTTGGACATCTTAAGAGTCTTGTCTACTCCATCCTACGACGTTAGAAAGAAAGCCATCGACATTACATTATCATTGGTCTCAAGCAAAAACGTTGATGATGTTGTCAAGTTGCTCAAGAAGGAATTGTTGAAGACCAACTTGTCAAACGAGGACAAGTCTGCCGAGTACAGGCAGTTGCTCATCTCTGCCATTCACGTCTGTGCGATTAAGTTCCATGAGGTTGCCGCTAGTGTTGTTGACTTGTTGCTAGAGTTTATTGGAGAGTTGAACACAACAGCTGCTTCTGACATTATTGTCTTTGTTAAGAGGGTGGTTGAAAAATTCCCAGACTTGAGAAGCGACATTGTCAACAGATTGATAAACTCTTTGAAATCAATCAAGAGTGGGAAGGTTTATAGAGGCTCCTTGTGGATCATTGGTGAATATTGTATCGATGAGAAGGATATCCAATCAGCTTGGAAGACGATCAAGGCAAGCATTGGTGAAATTCCGATATTGGCTTCTGAAATGAAGAATCATGGCGAGGAAGAACAAACTGGAGAGGAAGCTGAATCTGGCTCAAAGAGCAATGGCCATTCTGGTCCAAAAATCTTAGCAGATGGTACATATGCAACAGAGAGTGCACTAGGGGACTCTTCACCATCAGCGGCGGCAACAACTGCCTCGTCCGCGGCATCCAGCAGGACTCCATTGAGAAGTCTCATCTTGGAAGGAGACTTCTACCTAGCATCTGTCTTAGCCTCGACGCTGGTCAAGCTGGTTTTAAGATTGAGCAAGATTACATCCAAGACTGAACTTCTCAATGCATTGAAAGCTGAAGCAATGTTGATTATGGTTTCCATCTTGAGAGTGGGTGAATCTTCCTATGCGAAGAAGAAGATTGACGAAGACTCTGCAGAGAGAATATTATCATGTGTTAGATTCTTATCGGAAGACGAAAAGGATGAGTCATTGATTGATGAGGCATTTTTGGAAGACACAAAGAAGGCATTCCAACAACAGATAATTATTGCAGCAGAGGAGGAGAAGGCAAAGGCTCTCTCTGCGGTTCAAAGCAATGCAGAACAGGTTGACGATGCGATCTTCTTTAGGCAATTCAGCAAAGATCAAGCGGTTGATGTTGATACCCAGGATCTATCATTGGCTACTGGTGGGGATTCGATCAAGAAGGAGGATCTATCTTCCAGGTTGAAGAGGATCACACAGTTGACAGGCTTCTCTGATCCTGTGTATGCAGAAGCGTATGTCAAGATTCATCAATTCGACGTCACTCTTGATGTGTTACTGGTGAACCAAACCACTGATACTCTACGTAACCTGTCTGTTGAATTTGCCACGTTGGGCGATTTGAAGGTTGTTGACAAGCCAACCTCACAAAACATTGGCCCACACGGCTTCCACCGTGTCTCGACCACGATCAAGGTGACATCCGCAGACACCGGTGTTATCTTCGGTAACATTGTCTACGATGGTCAACACGCTGACGAATCCACGATTGTTATTCTGAGCGATGTTCATGTTGACATCATGGACTACATCAAGCCAGCGTCCTGTTCGGAAACCCAATTCAGAAAGATGTGGAATGAGTTTGAATGGGAGAACAAGATTAGTGTCAAGTCCAGCTTGTCAACGTTGAAAGAGTACTTGGATGAGCTACTTCATGGCACAAACATGAACAACCTAACTCCAGGTGCCATCATTGGAGAAGACTGTCAATTTTTGTCTGCTAACCTATATTCCAAGTCCAGCTTTGGCGAGGATGCATTGGCAAACTTGTGCATTGAGAAATCCACTAGTGGTCCAATTGTTGGACATGTTAGAATCAGGTCCAAGGGCCAAGGCCTGGCATTGTCTTTGGGTGATAAGGTTGCCGCCATTGCTCGTAAGAGTAACAAAGCTGTTGTTGCCCACGTTTAGACTCGTCGCTAATGATATACTTTCTGCTCTTACATTTCTGCCTTTTTAGAACGCACTGGACTCAACCCGGCCTTTCCTTTTTTTTTCCTACACCCTTATTGTACCTATTTGAGTTTTAATATAAGAAGTATCCCTAATATTTCCCCAGTTATCCAATGATAGTTGTTAGTCTAGATAAATGTGGTGTAAGAAGAAATGTAGCACAGCCCTTACGTAGAGATCTCAAAAATCCCGAGCATGTGCAATCTTGAGGCAGTGCATTAACCACCACCAACAGAAAACCAACATTGTTGTAAAGCCAGAATTTCGAAGTCGGTCTGTTTACTTGAAGAAAAGACAGACAACCAGACTATCCCAACCTATAAGAACTTCCAGGTCAAAGAGGCACAATTGGAGGTTGAGAAATCTTTTGTTCAAAGCATTTGTCTGGTTTTGGCTCTTAATTGGCTCAACTCTGTGCTTTTTTTTTCTTACCACAATCTGAACTCCGATCATCAAATTTCACGATCTTTTCTGATACCTGTATCGCTTACAAATCTGACCATAGAGATCAATTGAGCTTTGCCGCCTTCCATCATCGCCATGAGTTTGCTCAATCTCTTCCAGGTAAAGGACACTTATGACTCCCCATTGGAGTTTGAACTTCCATACGTTTCTACCCATCTGGTTCCTTATCTCCTCTCCACCTTTCCAAACTGTTTCACCCTAGAATCCGGCATAATCCATAACTTGAACCAGCTCATCCTTGGTATCCTATTCTACCACTCCATCTACCTTGCTACAAAGATCCCTGTGAAAAGTGTGCCATGGTTCCAAAGGCATCTGGTTTCAACCAAGTCTCAGATTGATTTCGGCATGAGAGTGACTTCGTTCATCCAATCCTCGTTGATCTGCTATTTAGGAATTCCTCTGTTCAACAACAAGTACTTGAACCAGGATCGTATCTTTGCAGTCACACCATACTCATCCTTTTACATGTCACTAGCTTTGTCATATTTTGTTTGGGATACTATCATGTCAAGTTCTCACGTTAGACTATTTGGTGTAGGATTCTTGGTCCATGGTATCGTTTCAACGTTGGTCTTTGCCAGTGCTGCGCATACGAAGATGATCCATTACTATGCTCCAATCTTCTTATTGTTTGAGATTAGCACCCCATTTTTGAACATTAGATGGTTTGGATTAAAGTTCAAGAAGGTGATTCCTGGTTGGATCCAACTCGTTAATAACGTCATTTTGATCCTCATCTTTTTCTTCATTAGAATCTGTTGGGGTTGGTATCAGGTTGCCCGTTTGGGGTTGGACTTTTGGTCAGCTGCTAATGATGACAGGTTTGTTGGTTGGGTTGCTGCTATTATTCTATCCTGTAATTTTGTTTTGGATATTCTGAACGTTTATTGGTTTAGCAAGATGATGACCGTTGCAATCACTACCATAAAACAAATGATTGGAAAAGCTGAGAAGAACGAAGAAGATGAAAAGCTGAAGTTGATGTAAAGTCAATTGAAATGCTATTCATTCTCCTTGTGTTTGTTTAGACAATTAAAGTGGCCATCCCATATACAGAAACATTACAATCTCAGATGCACACAGAGGGAGAGAGACTACAACTCTTATTTCAATTCTTGGTGATTTGCCTCCTTATATACTTGTATTCTCCTAGAATATAAAAACTATAGGTTTTAAACCGATTCAGTAGTTAGAATGTGTTTCAAGAAAAAAGAGGTAGGTGTAAGAGAAGAAAAGAGCCGTCCAAGAGACGGAGCTCTGACATTCGTTATTCCGGGCTGGTAAAAAGACATAATCGCAGATTTCTGGAGCTCACAGGGTCACATCAATTGATCTTTATATTGAGAATAAGCGTCCAACGCGAGAAAAGACTTTGCAATCTCAATGTCCAACTCTATATCCTTGATCAGCAGTTCAACAGAGACATAATCCAACTCTGGTCTCAAATATCCCAAAATGTTGAAGCTCAACTTGGATCCATAAAACTGTTTACCTTTAAAATCGTGTATTATATGGATCTCGCATGCTTTCTTTTCATTTTTAAAGAATGGATTCCAGCCTAAAGACATCACCATTGGCAAGACTTGTAAATCCGCCTCCTGTAAGGTATCTTCCGATGTTATTTCCATTCCATCTCCATCTCCATCTCCACCACTGGCTATAGAGGATGAAGAAGGCTTCAATGGAGAGTGTAACTTGACAAATCCAAAGTACACACCGGTGGGAAGGTGGTTCAATTTTGACTCTGTCGATTCGTCAATTGGTATGTTAGCCGTTGGAATCCCCATCTCCTTGGCCCCTCTTCCAAATCCTGATATCACGGTGCTATCTTTGATGAGGATTGGGTATGGCTTGACTGGTTCTGGTGGAATTGCTCTCTGTGGTCGTGTCATTGTTAATGGTCTTTTGAATGTTGTGTTGTGAATGATGACTGGTGAACGTTTGAGTTTGGAGAACTGATAGATAAGAGAGCGTGCCTTGATCAATGCGCTGTGAGAGGTTGGTGGCTTTTTTGCTGTTGAAAGGAATAGGTCAAAGAGATTGTGAATATGCCAAGACGTAAGAATACTGATGTTGTCCTGATTTGCAAGATATGTGAGTTAGAACTGGTGTATAGATCAGGATCAGTTGTAGTTGGATTGCTGATTGGTAATGGCGGGTTTCACAGATAATATAACGTAACATAGTATAATATGCAATATATAGCATATAATAGTATGGACATGTCCATTAATGGCCATTTGAGGCTCTCGGTAAAATCTATCACAGCCTCGATTCTCAGATTGCCGCTGCTAAGACTTTGCTCCACTTTTGCTCCACTTTCGTTTTGTGTTTTAGTTTCATTTCAATCCACGTTTCATTACTATACATTCATACACATCAACATCCATCAGCATCAAATCTTCTCCTCCTCCTCCTCCTCCTCCATCTAGGCAGGATCATCAGGGTTAGAAGCCACCATTCTGTTGAAACTCTTCAATCTGCCCGTGCTCATCCAGTCTTCTCCAAGTAGGCGTAACCTTGCAGCACCGCTATACCGCCTTTCGGCAACACTGCCTGTCCACTCTCCACATGTCAACCTCAAGAGTTTCAAGCTTTGCCTACCATAGGCCACCAGGAACTCATTAGCACACGCATCCCACCATGAACCAATTGCGGTAAAATGCACATTACTGACCAATTCCAAAGGAGTATTCAACACTCTTGCAAGTAACCTCCAAGAGTTTGAGATTGGTAATGGATGGGAGATAGGTTTTGGCACAGAATTTAGAAGTAATGTGTTATCTATGCGTAGCCTCGACATGACTGCAAACACGGTACAGATTCCAGAAAGCCTTTCGTTGTACTGTATTTCATCCTCCCATTTACCATCCCCTTTCCTCTTCCAACCCATTCTCATTCTACCTTCTTCGGTATCTACAGAACAGGTGAATCCAATCACCAATGGACACTTCTTGACAAACCTTGCCATGAGGTAGTATTTCAAGTCAGGCAGGAGAAGTAGAAGATTAAGTGCCAACTTTGCCAAGGGTATGGACGAATTGGGCTTGACTGTGACTTCTGTTTCTGATTGAGAAACTATTGCCTTTGCAACGTAGTTCAACACCCACTTGTAGGCAAGTTCGTTGGCCTTTGTTTGCAGGATGAGCTCGTGTATCTCTGTCACTATACGTCTCAACTGTCTTTCACTGTTGGTCAATTGCCCAAACCTTGGATTGATCTTTCTCCTTTGAGCACCGACCAATTTTTTCAACTCTTTATTTTGCGGTAATGACATTGGCTCAACAACATCCCTCTTGACATCCTGGATATGCTTCCTGTATTCAAAGAATTCAATTTCCACTTGCTTAAAGTTGGTGAATCTGTCCTTCTCCTTGGAAAGTTGCTCCTCTCTCAGCTTCTGTTCTTCTTCCTCCTTGAGCCTTTTTTCTTCGGCCAATTTCTTGTTTGCCTCCTCCTGAATTCGCATCTCCTCTTCAAGTTTCAACCTAGCTTCTTCATCTTCTTTTTTCTTCTTTTCTTCTTCAGCTTTAATTCTGGCTTCTTCCTCTGCCTTTCTCTTTGCCTCCTCTCGCTTTCTTTTCTCTTCCTCCTCTTTACGTCGCCTTTTCTCTTCTGCCAGTTTCCTTGCAGCTTCTTCCTGTCTCTTGAGTTCCTTTTGCTCCTCCTCTAGTATACATCGAACAATATTCTTATTGCGAAGCATCTTTGATTTCATAACCTCTTCCACAAATTCAGTCTCATTATCATCTATATGACGAGCAAATTTCTGGTGTTGGTGTTGGTGTTGTTTCGAATCTTTGAGACCGATCAACTCACCACTGTCACGATGCACTGTACTTGGAGGAACGAGTTGAGTTTGAATTGGTTTTTCCTTGAACTTTAACGTTGCATCGTTGATCAATGACATCATATCAAACCTTTCAGATAGCCCCCTTGAACTTATTATATCCAAAAGACTCTTTCTGGTGATGGCGGACGAGGAGGTATGTGGATCACCGTAGTCATACAACTTCTCGTTTACATTGGTCGCGGTGGCGTTGGTGGTGGTGTTATCATGATCTTCTTCGGACAATTCAGAGTCGGTTGAATGTTGAGAACCATGGGTAAACAAACTGTTATGACTGGGTCTCTTTGAAGCTGTGTTACTCAGACCTGCTTCTGAAAAGTAGTCTTCGAAATCGCTTTCGCTTTCACTCAGTGATTCGTAGTCGCTTGGAATTGCGTCTGAGCACGTTTGAAACTGCTCGTTTCTATGTGGAATGAATCTCATTGCTTCCCTTTCAACTTCCTTAGCAGAGTAGTTTCTTGTGAAACGATGTAAAAGAACAAGATAGATTATAAATATAAGCAGTTCTTTTGAAAGTAGGAAGGAAAGCATCCTTCCTTTTTCAATGAAATGATTCTCTTTTCCAACCCAACCGCAGGGTCATCATCATTACGTAATATATTACGATATATCATTTTGTCTTCCATTTGTATCTTTCCCAATTTTTCACTAAGAATCGTCAAAGTGCTAGCAGCTATACAACTACAACTAGAACTACAATAACAACCGTTTTATCCATTTCAAAGAAGAGACACAATTTTGAAGAAAGAACAACAACCCAACACATTCATCATCATTTGAACAATGTTTCAATTTAAACCAGTCATGGTACCATCACAGACTCGTCTGTTTTCAACGACTGCCGTTGTTGGAAAGGTTGGATGTGCAATGAAGAAACCTATCCATCATAAGGTTAGAATCGTGAAGAAGTTTCTATCTCCAAGATTTCCAGAGTTGAAATTACAACCGTTTGATATCAGATCTCCCAAATTTAGACCATATTTGACCCATCAGGATAGAGTCAAAGAGCACCAGCATAACACTTTAAAATCAGACATGCTTCTCATTGGTTACAAGCACGATCAGATCGACCAAGAAGGTATCAAGAGAAGAGAATGGGATATGACTTCACCATACCATATAAACAGACCAATGAAGAAACCAAAGGGACAGTTAGTTCCTACTCCAACTATTAAATCAAGAGATGTTACAAACATCCCTAAATTTGAATCTATAACGTTGAACTGTTACGTCAAACAGGCATCATTACAACCATCATTGGCAATTGCTGCTGCTTTACAGTTACAACAAATAACCGGCTGTAAGCCGACTCCAATATATGTCAAGACTAACGTTCCAGGATGGAAGATTAGACCTGGTATGAGGATCGGTGCAAAAGTTACTTTGGTTGGTGCTGATGCATCCCAATTCATGAGTACCTTGACCGAACTGGTTCTACCAAGAATCAGGGATTTTGAAGGTATTTCAAATAGATCGGGTGATAGATATGGTAATATTGCATTTGGTATGAGGCCAGAACATGTCTTGTTCTTTCCTGAGATAAATCAAAATCAAGATTCTTGGCCAATCGCTTTTGGTATGCATGTCACGTTGCATACAAGTGCCCAACTTGATGGTGAGGCAAGAATTCTGTTGAGTGGATTGGGATTCCCATTTGTTGGTAATGAGAGAATTCCAAAGATTTGGTTGAACGATCAAGCTGAAAAGAAATAAATGGTATTGCTGCTTCACGATCAATCAATTATTTTGGTTTGCTTTTTTATCCGGATCAATTCGAACTCTGTATATATATATAAGCTAATACACAAAAAGAAAACAATTATTTCATACCCTAGTAAGTTAGTATTCACTCATGTTCTTGCAATGTATCAAAGCCAAGCCAACCAAAAGGTACAAGACAAGCCCAAGCTCCCATCTCCAACAGTAGCAGCGGCAACAAAGTTGAAGTGAATTTTTCAACCACCCCAATAAAAAAGAGGTCGTGCGTGCACCCGCCCCATAAGACAACGAGTATCCTCGTATAAGAAGAGAGACTCTTGTAAGAGGTGTGGTCGAAGATGGAAGGATATATAAAAGTGGAATGGCAGTTGCATTGTACCTTGAATAATCGAATCGTCCCAATTATCAAAAGAAGGTGGAATTAAGAATAAACAGGACATGTTCAAAGCATTAAGGGTACCAACTAGTAGAACAACAACAAAAGCATGGCTAATTCAGACTCAATTGGTTCATCAATCAAGTCGAAATCTGTTTAACCTTTCCAAATTATCATCCAACCAATCTCAATACAAATCGGAACAAAGTTATACTATAACTAAAAGATTCCAACATCCAAATATACTAATGTACAAACTAATATCGGAAGTTGACAAGTATAAAGAGTTCATTCCATACTGTTCCGATTCGTTCGTTTTAACAAGAGACGATAATGATCAGCCTTCAATTGCAGGTTTAAGGGTTGGATATTCCAAATTTGATGAAGAGTTCAGTTGTGAATTGAAATGTCTAAAGCCTAAATTAGTAATTGCCAAATCTATAACGCATTCATTGTTTGAAGAATTATATACGATTTGGAACGTTGAATTTATCGATGAAGAACATTGTAAAGTTCAACTTGATATCAAGTATCAGTTTAGAAACGAACTGTATAATAGTATCAGTGGGTTGTTGGTTAAAAAGATTGGAAATATGATGGTCAAAGCGATGGAAAAGAGAGCGTATGAGATTTCCAAGAGGGGATTGATGAATCAATAGATAGATAGATAGATATAGAGAGGTATTATTATTTGGTAAGGGGGGGGGCGTCGGTCGGTAGCTTGATTAGGGGGCTAGAGGGCCATAGAGATTGTTGATTGGTAAAGGTAAGGTAGGTAAGGACATTCATTCATTCATTAATTCGTTTGTTACATAATAAGTTGATCAAAAAAGAATTATTTTTACTCCATTGTTGCTGAACAGATTTAAAGCCACGGACGGCACTTCTGATCGATGGTTTTTTCAGGGTCCAGCAAATAATTAGAAAAAAAAAGGAAAAGGAAGAGGAATAGGGAGAATGAAACGATTTTGTGGATGGATGGATGGGATGCTGAATAGAAACGTAATCCATTTGATGACGAGAATTCTAATACAAAATCACATTAGAAGAAAGTGACTGTGGAGATGAAGGATTGAGCAAAAAACATAGATGAGATGGGAGCAGGAGCAACAGCAATAGGGATTCCTTTATTGGAGATTCCTACGGTGGTGTGTGTATTATAATAATATAACATAACATAACATAACATAATAGATCTATATCACTGTGGCAGCGGTGAACAGTGAACAGTGGCGGAGATTCCAGACGGAGAAACATGTGAGATTGATGTATAGGCCAACTGTTTGTTCACGTGACATCGGTTGTTGTGTTGTTCTGTGTGGAAGACTTAGATGGTTGCACGTGTGCACGTGAGACACTCCTCTAATACGAAGTACTTCCTGCTCTTCTACTCTTCTCTTCTACTCTTCTACTTCCTAGTTCTACTTGGGAGCCAGTCGGATAATTTGATGTGTGTGTGTGTGGGGTGGGATGGGGGCACTTGGCCACACTTGACCTCACTTGGCCACACTTGGCTTCCACTTGGCTTCTTCCACTTGGCAAAATGTTTCCCCCGGTAGCTCTTGGAATAGGCCCAGTAATTATTTTCAGTTGTCCAACTTCTTCTTCCCTTGGGTTCAATACATAAATGGGTATGGGGCTGAGTATTTCTATGTTCTGTAAACGCCCCATATATAAATCACTGTGGAGGAATTATGATAAAACAGAAGAGAAGAAAAGAGGCGCAAAACTTGCAACTATTCATGTGATAAGGGTACGGCGGGTATCTTACTGCAGGGGCTATTAGAGATTGCTTCCAATCACGTCTGTTCAAATACCTTTAAACTCAACAGAACAATTCCACCCTCTCCCTAATAAAAGGCTACTTGATAGTGAGTCAATCAATTTTAAGGGTTTTTTCCAATTCGATTCACCCGGAAATTGCAGTTTGTACAATATACATAATAGGGACTCACTCATGCATAGATTAGGAAGCATCACGAGGGAGCACCGTGAGCCGCACATGGAGCATCCACACATTTAAAAGAAAGAAAGAAAATGCCACTGTTTTTTTCAAACATTCCTCCGTATTATATTGCTCAAAAAGAAAGCGCTGAAAATCCTCTGTTTAATATATAATTTGCCAAGGGTGATGAAGAAATCACAGGCCAGGTGGAATATCGGCATTGGCATATCGGCACAATTGAATTGAAAATGATTCTCCCTCTCTTGGCTTAGTAAAAATGTATCCCTTGGTATAAATACAACACCCTTTGTCCCCTCATTCCCAATAAACTTTTCTGCACAATTTGATCAAATCTATCTTGGCTTAAACTACATTACTTACAACTATCTATCATCATCATTTTCTACTTCAATCATGGTGAGGAACGTTGAATCAGAGAGTGCTGACTCCAAGGGTGCTCTCTTCACAGAAAATACAAAGATCACAAAAGATTCTGTGACCGAGTTTGACGTTGAATCAAAAAGTTCCACACAATCAACCCTCGCAAACAGCAACCCATTCCTTGATCCTGCAAAGGCCAAATATTACAAGGCAATCTACGAATCAACAAATTACGAATGTAAGGATTATGTCGATCCTGATTTCACATGGACAAAAGAAGAGGAGAGAAAGATTAGATTCAAACTTGATCTGAGAGTCACCTTACTTGCATGCTTCATGTTTGTCGCTTTACAAATGGATAGAGGTAACTTAGCACAGGCAGTTTCAGATAATATGTTGGACGATTTGAACATGACAACGAACGATTACAACACCGGTAATACCATCTTTTATCTTTCCTTTTTATGTGCTGAATTACCTTCCCAATTGATCAGTAAGAGACTAGGTTCCGATATTTGGATCCCAATTCAAATGACATTGTGGTCTCTAGTTACCATCTGTCAATGTAGGTTGACAGGTAAGGCTGGGTTTTACGCTTGCAGATTACTCATTGGTTTGTTAGAAGGTGGTTTCATTCCTGATTTGGTCTTGTGGATGTCCTACTTTTACACCGGTAGTGAATTGTCGGTTAGGCTCTCCTTCTTTTGGACAGCCTTATCCCTCACTCAAATTGTCACAAGTATCATGGCTTATGGTATCATAAAAATGAGAGGTATTTGTGGTATGGCTGGTTGGTCTTGGCTATTATTGATTGAAGGTTTGGTCACTCTAATCATTGGTGTCTCTTCCTTTTTCTTGATGGTTCCTTCTGCCGTTCAGACTAAGAAACCATGGAACAAAAAAGGTTGGTTTGCCAATGAAAGAGAGGAAAAAATCGTTGTCAACAAGGTCATTAGGGATGATCCAACAAAAGGTGACATGAACAACAGACAGGGTGTTACTCCAAAGATGTTGTGGGTTGCAATGTGCGATTACTACCTATGGCCAATCTACATCATTGGTATTTTTGCCTATATCCCAACAAACGTTCTAACTTCCTATTTGGCCTTGCTATTGAAAAACATAGGTTTCGAAACTTTCCAGGTCAACTTGTTAGCCATTCCTTACAACGTTATCCACATCATCTTCTTGCTAATTATCACATTCACCTCTGAATGGATCAACGAAAGATTCCTACTCAGTTTGTTCCAACCACTCTACACGGTTCCTTTACTCGGTATCTTGAGATGGTGGGGTGGTGCAATGGTGAACAAATGGGGTACCTATGCAGTCGTCATCTTGATCTTGGGTAACCCATACTTGCATGCAATGATGGTTGGCCTATGCTCGCGTAATTCACAATCCATCAAGACAAGAACTGTTTCTGCCTCGTTGTATAACATGTTTGTCCAGGCAGGTTCAATCATTGGTTCCAACGTGTACAGGGCTGAAGATGCTCCTTTGTATCATAAGGGTAATCAGGCCCTATTCGGTATTGCCGTTGCCATGTTCCCGATCTTGTTGGGTTCCAAATTGTTCTACGTTTGTATCAACAAGAGAAGGGATAACATTTGGAATGCAATGTCCGAAGATGAAAAGGATGACTATATCAGAAACTCAACTGATGTGGGTTCCAGAAGGCTGGATTTCAGATTCAGTCACTGATTGTTTTAGCCCTGTTTAGCATTTTTATTCCATTCCCACTTTCTATATTTTTCATCTAACCTCGCTACTCTTCTAACTAGACCTTTTTCGTGTTCTTATTTTTTTTTGTTTATTCTTTCATTCAGCCTATGGAAAACGTTTTCTCACCGTCATTTTGTCTGTTTTATAGTTCAATAATTCTCTTGTTAGTGCTAAAAGGTACATATAAAATAAAGAATAAATAAACAATCTTAAATAACGGCATATCATTCTTTCTAAAGAATCTCAATGATTCTCTCGCTACTTACCGCTCTGGGAACGATAGACAGCATTTGCAACCTTGACCCCCCAATCCCAGTCTGGATCGGTGGTATAAGTGACGGATCCATCCGCCTTGAATAATCTCAACTTCTTAGCATCCGAACTTTCCCAACCTTCAATTCTATCTTCAAAATTGAGGAACTTGATATAAGGTTGCAACCAAGCATTGATATACAATCTCTCCTGCTCTGTATACCCCTCTCTCAAACAGTAAAACCACATGGAAAAATCACCAGCGTGTGGAACTTTCAACTCTGGTTCAATGTACTTGTCCAACCATGTTGCCCTGTAGCTCACCCTATAACGGAAGATATCTTTGATAGGGTACCCATTCTCAACAAGCTTGTTGATGTATCCTCTTGCTGAAGCATACACCTGACCATCGGCAATGATGTTACCATAGATTTTCCTTAAATTTTCCTTCAACTCTGGATCGTCAACTTTCAACGAGGTGGCTCCGTATAGGTCCATCAACGTTGGAACAACCACCCTTGGATAGTAATTCTCCACCTGTATTGGCAACTCCTCTATGGTTTGTGGAGTGTTCAACAAGGAATACTTGATTGGCTCGTTATCAACCTCACCATTTAACACTCTAATTTTTCTAGCTGCCAATAACTTTGCATGTTTTCCAGATTCGATATCCTTGATCAAATCAAAAGAAATGAAATGCCCATCGCTAACCGCTCTGAAAGTATGCATGTTCAAAGTTGGAATGAACTCCTCGATGAAATCAGTATCGAGCTTTCTCAATGCAAGCAATTTTTCAGCACCTGTTGCATTCTTATTAATTCCAAGCTTGGAAATGATTTCGTCAAATTGATCTTGGGTCTCCTCAATACTCTTTGGTTGGATGTAAACCAAGTTTGAGAAGTATAAAGCCTGCTTTATGATCTGCGTCTCTTCTGGATGGTACAACTCGTAACACACTTGGAAAAAAGTGGAGTATGCACCTGCTGAGAGACCACCGACGGAAATCTTATCAGGATTGCCACCAAAATACTTGATATACTTGTGTGTCCATTCGATGGCCATACGTTGATCCCAAAAACCAAAGTTGGAGGCTTTTGGATCTTCATCTAATAGTTCCTTTGAAGATAAGAAACCAAACATGTTTAACCTGTAACCCGGACAGACAAGAATGTACTTCTCTGTAAATTCAGCGTCATCAAAGATCTCATTGGTGTTGAAAAAAGGTGTGTTTGGAGTCGAATACTGTAAGAATCCACCATGAATGTAAATCAACACTGGCCAACCTTCCTTTGGTTTGTACTTATCAGAGGATGGAACCCAGATGTTGGAGTAAGTGATGTCTTCTTCACTAGGCGATTTGACGTATCTAAATTGAGGATTTGGAACGGCCGGCTGAGGACATTTCAAACCTAACTCTCTGTACTCTCCAGTGTAATCGTAATCATTTGGGATTTGTCTTGGTAGTTTGAATCTGTTGTCACCCGTACATGGCAGAGCAAATGGAACTTTGGCAAATCTGTGCGTGGTGACGGATCCTGTTCTAGGTGAGGAGAGGGTGTAACCTGTTAGTGTACCTTGACCAGGAATTGAGACTGTGTAAGGGGTTGAGCCTTCTGTGGATATTGCTTGACCCATGTTGAATAGTGTTTGATGAAGATGGTGATCTTTCCAAACAACTGTTTTTGATTCTAAAGATTGATAGTAGGAAGGAGGGAGGATATTCTTTCCTTTATATATATTTCCCCTAGATATTACCAATGACTGCAATACCCCCCTCCCTTCATAATCAAACGTTTTATCGTTGTTGAAAGGTGATTATTTGAAACCTATCAGAAGAAGAGTTGATAGGCCAATTGTACCCGTTTAATTGCGGCCGAAACTGCCTTTGAAGCTCGATATCGACCGAACCGATAACAGGTCTCGCATCAGAATGCACAGCCTTCCAAAGGCGGATATTTCTGATGGGCGAACTTTTCTCCTTTGAGCCACAGAAAACAACAGAATGCCGACTTTGCCGCTTTGCCGCTGGCATTCTTCCTGCAATGCACAAAAAGCTTATCTGTCTTCATAAACGCCTGCCGTGAGACGCAGCTGCCACAGTTCACCTCCCACGGCGGGTAAAAACGCTCAGGAGGTGCTTTTAAGACATCCGTGCACCAATTGTAGTCTTGCTTATTATTATTTGGAGATGATGATGAGGGATCAAGAAAGTGATGGATGGAGTCGTTGATTAGTAGGACGAGTGAGTAACGGTGTACATGTTTGTACTCCAAAAAGGACAATTACTCCCGAAGATACACCCTTGGCGTCTACTGACACTCCACCAATAATAACCTTGTTGTTAACTGCGCATCTCATATCCCCCTGTTAGACTGCTCAGCAAGCTGGAAAGTTCAAGCCCAGCCCCGAAACTATACCTATTGGATTGTTAAGTATTTTTTTGTTTTTTTATTTTCTTTTTTGGGGAAATCTGTTAGAGGAATAGACTCAATGCCAACATCAAAAAAGGGAAAGAGAGTGGGGAAGATCACAAGAAGCAGGCCCATCTTGGCATGTAAGCGCTGCTTTGGAATGAAGAGAAAATGTGATAAAGGAAGACCGTCTTGCATAAGATGCTCGAGGATTCGATCCAAGTGTGAATACTACACGTTTGGCGCCAATGATTTATCAACAAACTTTCCGAATGACAACGCAAATCAATCGGAGATAACCATCGATACCCATATCGCTAATGTGAAGATCAATTCCAAAAATGGTGCTGTCGTACCTAATAATCAAAGGATAGATCATCAGGAAGATCAAGATGGTGACGATGATCTCGAAATTGAAGAAGAAGATGATGAGGAAGATGATGAAGATAATGCAGAGTTATCTCAAGAAGGCTCCGAGACTGATGCACCTATGATGGTCAACAGCATAGATCCAAAGTCTGGAAAGAAAAGTTTTAGGCTCATAGTGAATTCCACCGGTGAGTATTCCAAGTACTTTCCTTTGGGTTTGTTTTCATTCAGCAACCCATCAGCAAACGTGTCATTTATAGTTGACAGATTACCAAGCGAAAACGACCGTAAGGTGGTTTTTGACTTTTCAACTTTGGTTCAACCAATAAAGGACGTTGCCCAACTGATATCAGTTATCCCCGAAAAAAGAATTGCAGATAGATTGGTGGATCACTTCTTTGATTCTATCTTTCCGTTAATACCAATCCTTGATAAAGATGACTTCTTCTTAAGATACAACAACATATATTCACACTCTGACGGAACACCTGATTTGAATGGATTGATTTTGGTATTTGCCGTGCTATTCACGAGTTGCGCATCACTTCAACTAAACAACATTTTTTACTACAAACAATTTTCCCTAGTTTCGGATGAAATTGATTATGAAATAACAAAGCAACAATGCTATCAATGCATAGAGAATTTAAAGTACATGCTCAACACAAGTGTTGCACCTTCAATTTCAAGTTTGACCGCTCTCACACTTATGTACTATGTCACATCCTTGAATTGCTATGGGATTGTGGGAGAGACAGCAACACTAGTTCGTTACTGTCAGCTAACTGGTCTTCATAGAAGCACAGTGCATAACACAGGCAAGACAACCGCAACTCCACTCAGGAATATACTCTACAGTTTTGTTCTATATTTGGATACATTGACATCCTACTACAACGGTCTACCTTCAACCATGCATAGTGTTGTGTTTGAAACTGATGACAACTTGCCATCTCACTCGAATGACTTGTCCATTCTCTTTACATTGTCAAGGTTTTATAGTGGAATGGTTTGGTGTGATATCTTGCTTGACTTGAATAAAATACAAAACTCATCAGTAGATGACTATGAAAGGATCAATGCGAAATACTTGAATTCGGTGGAAAAAGTGACTCGAATCAACAGAGACATTCTAAACACACCAAATCATGATCCGAACTATTTGAAGTGGATGGTTACAGAGGGAAGACTCGGTTGCAGAAAGAGTGCCTTGCTGATGGTTATTTTCAAAAGTAGCATATCACCAACAAAGACGCGAAATATGTACAGTCGAGACCTAGTTATTGAAGCCATGTTGTTGATTAATGAATCATTGATGAAGATTGTGCTAGCAGCAAAGTGCCGTCTCAATTGCTATTGGTTTGTCAGAAACTCATACCCTTATCAGGCCATGTCTATAGTCCTAACCCACATTCAGATGAAACCAGACATTGAAGTCAACTTCAAGCACTTGAATCCAAAGCTGGAGTTCACTCGTGGAGAAGATATTGACTACTACAACGGCGATTTGAGAAGAACTTTAACAATTGAATGTCTTAAGGCATTGCACACCATCAAAGATCTATGGCCAAGGGTTTTCCGTGTAAGGTTGCAAAAGATTCTGGATCAGCAGCTGCCGATATTGGGGCTTTCATTCCCAGACGACAACATTGTTCCTTTGTTTTCACCGTTGGATTCGAAGCTAAACTCAAACCAGATTGCTTTTGGACCGTACGTCGGGGAGGCTACAGAAGTCGAACCTCAACATGTGACGTCGTTGTCTCCAATGACACCCAGCTCGTTCAATTTTGGCGTTAAGGAGGGAAGGAATCCTTCTTTTCTAGACAGTTTGTCGGATGGCGACGATATATTTGGGCAGCTGTTGAGCAGTTTGTTTGAATCAAACACAGACTTTATCCTTTGAGATAGAGTGAAAAGGAAAAATAGAAAAGAAAAATTACAAATGGGTAGTAGGGGTAGGTAGGTTCATTAACATTAAAGGGTTACAGAGTAGGCGCTCTTTTCTTCCCCAAGGCGATAATTTTGCCAACACTTGTACCATTTATAGCATACTTCATTCATCAAACACACCTGGTTGGTTTGGTTGTCAGTTTTGAATAGAAAAACCCTGTATTAAACAGTTCTATACACGTGATCACAGTAGCGAATCTAGTGGGATAATGGCTGTGCACCACCTGGGTGGTTCCCAATAGCGCGTTTCCCCTTTGGGCAATCGCAGAGATTCTCTCGACCGACGCTGCACACTTGATAAAGTAAAGTCAGTAACCATTCCTCGGTAGCCATTTCTTGCCATGCGGTTTGAAAGTGCAAAGCCATATTACTATATATATATGAGCACCGAACGTGATTAGTGTTACTATCTCACAAGAGCAATAGACATGTGAATTAGAATTTCATCATTCAAAAAATGACAGCAACTGATAGTATATCACCCATCGAAGAAAAGCTGGAGACCGTTCCAGCGACTTATTACTACCCAAAGTCGAAGACTCTGAAAAGAAAGCTACTGGATTGCCTTCTCATTATTTCAGTTCCAGCTTTAGCTTTGCTATTAGTCACCTCCATACAAAGGTTCACCACCTCCCAAATACCAGACCTCACAGCTGAAAGTTTACATTATACAGAAGAACTAAATCATAACGCATGCGTCAATCCTCCAAAAATTAGTCCTTTCGACCCCGAGCATCAATTCTACAACCTTTCATACTTTCGCACACCGGAATATAAGGAACATTCTTTAGAAGTATGGAGAAACGCTGTGCGTATTCCAACGCAAAGTTTTGATGATATTGGGGAAGTTGGGGTTGATCCCAGATGGGACATCTTCTTCGAATTTGAGAAGTATCTGTTGACAACATTCTCTCATGTCGCTGAGAAGTCTATCTTGGATCATGTCAATACCCATGGATTGATTTTTACCATAAACGGTACTGACGAATCACTTCAACCTATCATGATTACAGCTCATCAAGATGTTGTTCCAATTCCAGAAGAAACCCTGGTCAGATGGGAGCATCCTCCGTTTGAAGGATACTTTGACGGGCAGTACTTGTGGGGTAGAGGATCGAGTGATTGCAAAAACAATCTTATTGCCATTTTTGAATCTTTAGAAGCACTATTTGAAAAGGGGTTCCAACCTAAGAGAACTATTATTCTAGCCTTTGGCTTTGATGAAGAGTCAAGTGGTAGAAGAGGTGCACTTAAGATGAATGCCTATTTGAGAGATCGTTATGGTCAACATCCAATGTTTTTGCTGCTTGATGAAGGTGGAATGGGCGTTCAAGATGTCGATGGAACAAGGTTTGCACTACCTTCAATTGGAGAAAAGGGCTACGTTGATATTGATATTGTGCTGCTCACCACTGGTGGTCACTCATCGATTCCACCTAGACATACTTCTATTGGTATCATGTCGGAGCTCGTTACATTATTGGAAGCTACTGGGTATCCACTAGATGTAAGTAGTGGGAATCCATTCTATCACCAGCTTCAATGTCAGGCAAAGTATGGTAAGCTTCTAGAAGAAAGTTTCAGAGACGATATTGCAAGAATGGATTACGATCCTGAGGCTAGAGCTCGTGTTCTAGAAAGATTGGAAAAGGATATGACCACCAAGGCCTTCGCATCAACTACCCAAGCGATTGACATATTCCATGGTGGATTAAAGATCAACTCGTTACCAGAAAAAGTTGCTGTTAGAATCAACCATCGAGTTGCGTATGGCTCGTCCATTTCTTTGATCAAGGAAAGAATATTCAACTCCGTCTCTATCGTTGCTGGCAAGTATAATCTAACGGTGAGCAACTTTGGAATCAAGCCACAGGAATTTACCGAGCTACCAGTTGGAGGATTTTTTTTGGATTCAGACATGGAACTAAACCCTGCTCCAATTACTGATGTCGTTAACAATCCTTCATGGGATATTCTTGCAGGAACGATCCGTGAGGTTTTTGAAGACTTTGCTATTTTCCCTACTGCTAGACCAGGCATTGATTCTGAGGTTATCGTTTCGCCGGGATTGATGACAGGTAACACCGACACGAGGCATTACTGGGACATGTCGAAGAACATCTACAGGTTTACGCCAGTGAGACATTTTAGTAGAATGAACGCGCATGCCATCAATGAGCGCGTCGATTTGGATGCCCATCTCGAAACAGTTGCCTTCTTTCATCAGTTTTTCCTCAATGCTGATGCAAGTACATGAAAGTTTTTAAGGAATATGTGTAATTTTGCTTCAAACAATCCAATTCTAACCCCTATCTTTTTTTCATCCCATCTACCACCGTATTATATCTTTGTAAGCTTCCGTAGATTCAAGATTTATCTTTATTCTCGCGATGCTCATAGCCTCTCGAGCCTCTTGAGCACAGCCTCAGCGGGACAGAAATCTCGAGACCGCTTTCGGTTAGATTACGGCGGACTGTCTAACCTTATCTCTCGACCGCACGCATGATACCACGGAGAATGTTCTCCTGCCATCATTCCCTGGAGAGCAAAAGCGGATAAACTCCGGGCCGCTCTCTATTATATCACTGAGCTAAGTGTTTTGAGTATCCCTTGGTAGATTTTATTGGTTACCAACAGCTCTCTTTTAAAATAGTGCTCACATCATTTACAAAGCCGATCCACTGATGCTAACCTTCTTCCAATCTTTTCTTCTATATAACAGCATCATTTTTGTAAGGAAGTAGAGAACTCATGTGTGCACTGTTGAAAGCACTTAGAGCTAACCAAACACCACGATGATTTCCAAAGTGCAACAACATAGGAGTACAAAAGACTCACTGACACATTCTGTTTATGATAGTATAAACGAGTATGACGATACACCAATGGATTCAAGCCCTAGCAGTACAGACGACTCTGACTGTGACCTGGAGCAGTCTTTAACCAGCAAAAACGAACAACATATTTCCAGTATAACGTTCAAGGTGATACTGTCATGTGCATGCATCAACGTTTTTTTGTCATCCTTGGATTCCACTATTGTTTCCACCCTACTTGGTACCATTGCCAGTGATCTTGAATCAATGGAGGATATATCGTGGGTAGCCACAAGTTATTTACTATCGTGTGCTGCATTCCAGCCTCTATTTGGTAAACTGTCTGATGTTTTCGGTAGAAAGTCTTTGATTCTTATTTCAACGGTAGTTTTTGCATCTGGTTGCTTGGTTTGTGGACTTTCAAACTCATTCTCAGTTTTAGTCGCTGGTAGATTCATCACTGGTATTGGTGGAGGAGGGTTAAATGCAATGTCAACCATCAGTATCTCGGATATCATCCCAGTGAGACAGAGAGGTCTGTATCAAGGTGTGTTGAATATCTTCTTCTACCTTGGTGCTGCAACAGGTGGTATTATTGCAGGTGTTTTTCAAGCAACTCTCGGCTGGAGAATGGCATTTTTGGTTCAGGTTCCAGTTTGCGCTTTGAATGGACTACTGGTGTATCTCTACTTTGAACTACCATCATTACCTTCGGGTGCTGAATCTGATGGCTCAAATCTGTGGAAAAAGTTGCGCAATCTTGATATCATTGGTTCCTTCATATTGGTCTCTTCGCTCTTTGTTTTGATGCTGGTTTGCTCAATGGGAGGAAAGCAGTTATCCTATGACAGCTTAACCTTCCAAGCAATGCTTGCTTCAAGTCTGATTGGTCTGGTGTTGTTTTACTACTATGATTTGAAGATTGCTCAAGAACCAATAATCCCTGTCGACTTGTTACACCATAAAACCGTTCTCTTTTCTTGCTTATGCTGTTGGTTTGTTTCAATGACGATCTTTTCAAGTATCTTTTACATACCGTTCTATTGGAACTGTGTAAAAGATTTGAACCCTTTAGAGACAGGATTGCGTTTGATTCCCGGTACATTTGCCAGCTCCATTGGATCGATGTCTGCCGGTTACATCATCAAGAGAACATCGAAGTACGCAACATTGAAAATGTGGTCTGGCTTCATCGTGTTGGTAGGTAGCATTCAAGTTTACTTCTCAACAAGAAATGACTCTGCTTTCTATGATTCCATAGTCACAATCTTGTTGAGGTATGCTAGTTCAGCCGTGATAACCGTCATTTTGGTTGCGATGATTTCTACTGTGAGTCAAAAGCAACAGGCACTTGTTACTTCCATCCAATATGGATTCAGATCCACTGGTTCTACTCTTGGGGTGACGTTGGCATCAGCCATTCTTCAATTCAGTTTAAGACATAGGATGCAAACCAACTTTGCAGAGTTGAGCGATATCCCGTCAGAGTTCACGCAAGAGATGATCAACCATATTAAGGACAGTGCAATGAAAGATCCAAGCTATACTTTCACAGGTGCTCCTAAATTTTTTAAAGCTGCTATTCTGGACTCATACGACGGTGCTTGCCATGTTGTCTTTCTGTTTCAGATCATAACATCTCTGCTTTCCTTCATTTGTATATGTTTCGTCGAAGAAAATGACCTTGATAAGTGAGATCGGGTGACGTTTATACATTGTTTATTTACTCTTTTTAGTTAATGGAAAGAATTGTTTTAGTCATAGATTGTTACTGATGTCTTAACTTCTGATCTCAAACAAGGATAAATTGGGTAAGCAACAAAACTGCACACTTTACTAAACCGCGAGTGGCCTGAAGGGCACATTTGGTATGAACACAGTAGGTGTCCTTTAGAGCATTCTACGGTTGGATTATTGCAGTGTAATCATGATGTTCACATATAGTTCATCAAAGTCCTATGACCCACTGAGATCTGTATTGGATCGGATCTAATTGTTTGCCAGTAGACCTTAGTAGGCAGTAGATACCCAGTTCATTCTCTCCTACATGAAAAGTAGTGTACCTTGGCAACGGTTATTTCTTAAATCCCGACATGCATCCTCTAAAAACGGACATTTCTCTCGACCGCCAAGCTCTCCCTTGCAATCTTCGCGGTCGCCCAGCCACACGCAGGACCCTTTTTCCATCGCCCTGTGAGAGAGCGTAGAAGACACAGACACCACATATGCGGGTGAGAGATCTCATTCAACCGGTCTGGCCCACTTTTGAACCGCACGTTGCGGTCCAGAAGTATTGAAAGACTGATTGCTGCATCTACACTCATACGCTTCGACAGGGGCGCGCTCAAAAACGTCCGATTAGATTGATAGATAAATCTATTCAACGTGCTTGATCCAGCGAACGTTTTCAAATTACGATACATATCGGCACAAACTTGTGAGATACTGTCTTGATAAGGAAACTTCTTATCACTCATCCCACTGCAGAACTAAGATGATGTGATTCTTCAAACCTAAGTTATATTGAGATTCCAAGTGCGAAAACGTTTGTGAGTTTACCATCAAAGGCTTTTGATCTTACGCATTTTACTTTCTCTTATCTTTTCTCAACTTCTTCTACTGCATCATCGAGAAGTATAGAAAGCGAAGAATTTCCCATTTTTTCATAAGTTTGTTTCAACTCATCTTGTCTTGTCAGTTTGCGCTAACTCTTAACCACATCCAACATTTGCTTAGCTCGTTCAACAACTTAACAACACACTCCTACAATGTCGGGAGATTCTTCATCATCCCTCAAGGATGAGAAACACAAAGCTCATGTCTCAACTCTCTCTGATGAGTATGCTCTAGACACAGTTATTTCGCCTTCTGGTAAGGTTGTCCATATTGGTACCGGTGATCAATTGGATGAAGCTATGGCTTTTGTTCAACAGCACGGTCATGCAGAGATTACACGTGAAGAGGATACAAGAGTGCGCCGTAAGCTTGATATGATTGTCATGCCTTTGCTCGCATTCTTGTACATGTTGCAATTCATGGATAAGACATGTATCAGTTTTGCCGCCATCATGGGGATCCAGACGGATTACAACATGGTTGGTCAGATGTACTCCTGGACAAACTCTGCTTTCTACCTTGGTTACGTTTTTGGTTCCCCATTCGCTGCTGTTATCTTACAAAGAGTTCCAACTGCCAAGTTTGTTAGTGCCACCATTGTTCTATGGGGTATGGTTCAATGTTTGCACTGTGTTCCAAAGAGTTATGCAGGCTTCATGACGCTACGTACTTTGCTAGGTGTCATGGAGGCATTTGTCTCACCAATTTTTGTGATCACTTTGAACCAATACTACAAACATACAGAGCATTTCGGCCGTACTGGTATCTTTTACGGCTTCAACGGTCTAGGAACCATTTTCTTATCTGGTGTTTCTTATGGCTTGTACTATCATGAAGACAGCTATACACTTGTTGGTTACAAGGTGTTGTTCTTGATCATCGGTTGTATGACCATCCTACTAGGTTTAATCATCATGGCTGTTCTACCTGATACTCCAGCCACTGCACGCTTCTTGTCCGAAAGAGAAAAGATGGTTGTTGTTGAAAGAATCAGAGGAAACAATCAAGGTTTTGGTAACAAGACTTTCAAATGGTCCCAGGCAAAGGAAGTTTGTACTGATCCGAGAACCTCGTTGTACTTCCTACTCTCTTTGTCCGTTGCCATTCCAAACGGTGGTGTTAGTGGTTTTGGTACAATTATCTTGAAGTCATTTGGTTACGACACCATCATGTCATTATTAATGAAGATGCCAGTGGGTGCATTTGAATTGGTTGCTCTTGCAGGATTACCATTATTCTGCAAAATCGTCAAGCAAAGAATGTTTGTTGCAACCATCTACATCTGTGTTGTGTTGATTGCCGTTTGTCTCTTGGCATTTGCCCCAGAAATTAAGGCTCAACTAGCTGGTTACTGGGTCTTTGGTATCTCTCCTGTTGGTATCATCTTGGTGACTTCCTGTGTCACTTCGAATACTGCTGGTCACACCAAGAAGTTATTAACCAACGCCATAACTTTGATTGGTTATTCTGCTGGTAATGTGATTGGTCCTCAAACGTTCCGTTCTGGTGATGCTCCAGACTATAATAATGCAAAGGCCGGTTGTGTTGGATGCTACTGCGCTGCCCTAGTTTTTATCGTTGCAATTACTGTTTTGAATATTTGGGAGAACAGAAGAAGAGACAAGCAAAGAGAAGCTCTAGGAGATGCATATGTTATCCCAGAAAACTTGGAGTTCGCCGATTTGACTGATCGCGAGAATCCAGAGTTTAGATACAGAATCTAGGGAGAGTGATTCTCGTGGTATTTCTTACGTTCTATCTATACGTACCGTCTTTAAACTTCAATTTAACTTCTTTCTTTCGAACTTGACTTTTTTTCTTGAGTACTTCTATATAGATGCATTATATTTGTTAGCTTTTGTTAGCCGCCGAAAATACTTTGACACCGATCGCTCAATATTGAGGCAAGAGTAAAACTAGAGATCACCTTTTGCAAAAGGAAATTTAGCTTGAAATTATAGATATTACGCTACCCTTTCCAAGCGCAGCCAACGGCTACAGATCTCAGATCTTCAGTGCTGCAAAAGAGGACATCTTTTAGATCTTGAAATGAATATTGGTTGATCTTTCGTTTTTTTCTTGTGAATAACAACCTCACATGTGCAGCACAGAAACCACTGGTCAGTCGGTTGATTTGAATATCCGTTAGTATCCTTCTTTGGTGTCTTGACAATACAATGAGACCGATAGCGATGCATCCAAGCTGATTGGACTTGGGATGCGCCCCATCATCAGGCCAGAAAATTCCCGGCCACCCAAAGTCCCCATGACCTGACGAGATTTCCTGCGGTCGAAAGCTAAACTACGTCGTTGGAGCGACACGGTTCATATTTGTATTTGTATGGTGCACGCCCAACCGGAGAACCAATGGCCAAAGAGAGAAGTCTTATCGGGAGATCTTTCTCGCCCGCTCCGATCCAGCCTTCGTTGCCTGCACAGCCCATGTGCGGTCGGTTAGAACAACTTGAGAGATCGAGCGGTATCAATCAATCAATCAATCAATCAATCAATCAACTGGACTATCCAAGGTTGATTGCTTGGATGTTCAATCAACAGTCATCCTTTTCGAGATTGTAGCTAATAATATAATATAAAAGCTGGCGGTTTCACCTCTTCTTTTTGAACATATTCTATTTCCCAAACTCGTTCTATCAAATATTGGTATCAACCATAGGCTATCGATACATTCATATCACCATCAATTAAATTACAGAAATGACTCTATTAGACAAGTTCAACAAACACCAACTTACCTTTGGACCATCTCCAATCTCCAAGTTCAGCAACCTTTCCAAGGAATTAGGTGGTAAAGTCAACATATATGCAAAGAGAGAAGACTGTAACTCTGGTTTGGCATTTGGTGGTAACAAGCTAAGAAAACTAGAATATATCGTTCCCGAAATCCTAGAAGGTAACTACGACACGTTGGTGTCAATTGGAGGTATCCAATCCAACCAAACCAGAATGGTCGCTGCCACTGCCGCACATCTTGGTCTTGAATGTGTGTTGGTGCAGGAGAACTGGGTTCCAATTCCAGAAGCAGATATCCAGAATTACGATAAGGTTGGTAACATTGAACTTTCCAGAATCATGGGAGCACAGGTCAACCTTGTGCCAGATGGATTCGACATTGGTATCAGAAAATCATACAAGGATACCATTGCCGAACTTGAAGCAAAGGGTAAGAAGCCATATCCAATTCCTGCAGGTTGTTCAGAGCACAAGTATGGTGGTTTGGGTTTCGTTGGTTTCGCTGATGAAGTCATTGCTCAAGAGAAGGAACTAGGTATCAAGTTTGACAAGATTGTTGTCTGTGCTGTTACTGGTTCCACCTTTGCCGGTATCATCACCGGTATGGCCCAATACGGTAGAGAGAAGGACGTCATTGGTATTGATGCCTCTGCTACTCCAGAAAAGACCAAAGACCAGGTGCTGAGAATCGCCCAGAACACCGCAGAGTTGATTTCACTTGGTAAGACCTTGACCGAGGAAGATGTCAACCTTGACACTAGATTCGCTCATCCTGTTTATGGTATTCCAAACGAAGGTACCATTGAAGCAATCAAGCTATGTGGTAAGACTGAAGGTGTTTTGACTGATCCAGTTTATGAAGGAAAGTCGATGGCAGGTTTGATTTCGCTCGTTAGAGAGGGTGCATTTGCGGAAGGTTCCAACGTTTTGTATGTCCACTTGGGTGGTGCTCCAGCTTTGTCTGCTTACTCTTCGTTCTTCCCAAACTAATGACGTACTAATGACGTGGTTTTCAGCTTTGTAAGTCTTCTCCTCAATATACAACTATAGATATAACATAATATACATGTGGTAGGGTAATCTAAAGGCTCGTACTGTTGGCGTATGTCATCTACATCGAGAACCATGTTGACGGCGATGGAAGAAGTGGAAAGGCCATAATAGCTAGTTATATGTTTAACTCGCTATGCGGTCTCTTACACCTGTCTGCTTTCTCTTTCATCGGATGCTTAGTCCAATCAAATCCTCTATTTCGATTACCAATGTCAACCGAAGATTGATTTCACAATTGAACACCTGTATTTAGCTGCTTCATTTAGCACTGAGATGTAATTCTAGAAGCCCAGGATTTGTTTTCCAGTGACGTTCTCTTCAGAATGGATTTGCTTTTTCTACGTTATCACCGATTCTTCTCAAAAGATTCCTCACATGGAAAAAGTATTCGTCTAACACTCTATTATCTTCGCCCGTTTTGAAATAATAGCTGAAAAAACAAATCATATTCAAGAACTACACGTCCAGTTCTTTCCGCCCGTGGATAGATACGTAGCCAATTTTTTGCGTCGATGGTACTGTGGTTGGTCGATCAATCTGTATTCTCTTTTGGGGGCGGTGGTGAGAGATTGGGGTAAAAGGGAGCAGGTTGCACGGCCGCATCTTTTTCTCTCTCTTTTTTCTCTCTCTTCGCTTAAACCCTCTTTTTGGGGGTTATTGAAGTCATTAGATGTCAAAGAAGTTTGTCCAGAATACTGAGAAACAATTCAATTCATTGATAGGAAATTATTATTTAGGTATGGTTTCTAGTTAGCTTTTAACCTAAATGTCTGAGATTTCGTATAAGTTTTAAAGTCCTCATTTTCAACTTTAATATGTTTTTCTTTTTATAGAATACCTTTTTTCCATTACTTCTCTATCTATTATATATAAAGCCGCGTCTGGCTTTGGTATCCAGTTTTTTTTCAGCACCACCAATTAGCGTTTATGAGTTCGTTCTCATTGATTTCGTTCAGTGCAACGCTCATAGTGTTGGTATTTGCCATTGTGGTTGATATTGCCATTGCTGAGACTTTTATCTATGTGGTCGTTGTTACCGTTGTCCCTGTGGAGGACATATTCTTTGGGAGGGTATGGCCCAGCTTAATCCAAAGGTCCTGACCTCTTTTCACCATTATTCATTGCCTTCTCTTTGTAGTCAGCGACACTATCGAATTGCATCCTCTGAGGATCCATTGCCACAATGGCCCGCATCTGAACCTTTCTCAGCGTCTCTCTCCTCATTGCTTCCTCATGACCAAACATAAATTTTAGCGGCGCATCACTATCGCAGTCAACACCCAGCTCAGCTTTGGTATCCTTCTCAGCGTTTCTTTTTTCAAGATACTGCAAAGTGCTCAAGAGATCATCAGCATGGAAAACCCAAGGAGTACTCAAAAACTCGTCTCTAACTTTGAAAGCTTCCTTCCACCAAGTAACTTCTTTTTCTAGATCAGTGTATCTCCCAACGTAGTTGGCGGAATCTGCATGTATTTCAATTGGAGAGTCACGGAAAATGGACGCAACACCTTGGATCTTAACCAATTTCTCATTATTTTTTTCATATTGAAAGTTCATCATAGCATAGTGCAAATGGTCAACTTTAACTTCTATATCTTCACTTGTAGATCCATCGTTGATGATGAGCCAGTGCACCAGTTTGACGGGATCGTTAGGAGTGTCTCCACCGTACTCATTGAGTCTCTCCCCAATCACCTTCCCCATAATTGCTATACGCTTAACAGGATGGTTTTTAATCAACCATATCTTTTCGTTTTCTGCTTTTGATCCCCGAATTCCATAGATTTTGGTACAACGCGTCATTTCCAGGACATCCTTGACAAAAAGCGGCAAATATCCTGGATAGTTCATAGTTTTTGCCGTATGGAAGATATCCGGCTCGTAGTAATTGAGTCCATCTTTCTTGACTTTGATGTAGGGTTTGTGTGGAGCAAAATCAACCTTTGACTTTTCGTCAAGGTATCGCTTTACCCTCTCTGTTATAGACAATGGTGGTGGCATTCTCAATCAAATATAAAATACTTGTTTATTAATAAATTGGGGTTTAGTATCACCGTTTTTTAGATGACTTCAACCACCTATTCACCTATATATAATGGCGATGGACGTATTGTATTGTATGTATTATATCACCGCCAATTAACACTCTTCAGTTATAGGATATAACCTAGTGGTTATTATATGTAACCAACAGAAATCAAGCTGAACTGAGCGGTGCTGAGAAAAACGTGTTGAACTATTTCAACTTCAAGCTGCGTAGAAGGGGGTAGAGAGGGTGTGCGAGGCACGTGAATTGGTCACTGGCACTGTCCGTGGATTTGTCCTTACGGAGAGGACATAACCAAGATAAAAAGCATATAAATCTATACATCGATCAATGTTGATTGTTTTAACTTGTCCACTGGTGCTTACAAATGCAAACACTTCAATCTATTTCAATTGATCTGGAGAAAGACGGTTGTTTTGCCAAAGTCAATCTCCGCCTCCAGAATCGTTTCCAACCTTGAGACAGTTGAGCTTGAAGATGCCGATGCAGAACGTATCAGCAGCATCCACAAGGAGTCTGGAGTTACGAGATTTGTCAAGCCAGACTGGGGTGTTGACATCTTTGACGAATAAGTCAATGAGCTTCTTTTGGCTATTCAAACTAGTACCAATCCATGAACTAACATAAGTTTCATAAATCTGCTAAATCACTTTTTTACTTTGTTGAACACACTGTGCACGAGTGCAAAAAAAAAAAAAAAGACACACGTTTCATAGATTTAACTCTGTGATCGAAGATAAAAGGCATTTTACACTAAATGATTTCTCACAATGTAACCCTAATTTTCCCAAGAGAAAACGGAGGCCACCTTTTGTCGGTATACGTAGTGGAGCACTTGTCAGTTGTCTATTGTGACCGTGATACTTTTATGTGAGCGTGTATTTTCAATTCCACCATTTAGTTAAAAGGTTTTTTTCTCCGTGTCATACTTAAGGTACATTTGGGTGCAAACCGCTTATTCACTCTTGGTATTCAATATTATTCAGCGTCGATTATTTGCTTACTCTCTCCCTTTTCGGGGATTCAGGGCCTTTGGTTACAATTCATCCTTGGTGAATATATATATTGAGGGGCTTTGAGTTTGAAATTACTTCTTGATCCGAGCGAGTTCTTCTTCCAGGGGTAAAAACGTCTAAACATTCTTCTGTCGGATGTTCCCGCACTACACTTACCCGCACTGCCACCACCACCAATCATCATCACTTTCGCGTTTTGGTTTTGCTCACAAAATTTTCACCAATCGGTTTTTTGGAGGTGAGATATCAAACAGTGGTGGTTTTTGCTTGCCTTCTCTGTTGAGATATCAGTGTATTTTTATGTTCACTTTAATGGAAAAGTGTCTCAGCTAGCTATTGTTGTTCTTGCTACTTGGCTATTCTCTCCCATTTTCATTCTTCCAATATATCTCCAGCTCCCAGCTCCCACGATTGTTTCAACCTGGTTTTTGTTTCTGCCATTCCACAGAAAGTCTAGAATATACAACAAGGTAAGTTTTCTCTCCATTGGTTTTTACTCTCTAGCCCTTTAACTAACATTCCATAGTTTGCCATCAAAGCTCAATAGATATTAGCCTATATCAACCTCAGTCCCACGCAACGGCCTTTCAATCGGTGACCGTCATACCTACGCCCATGGTTTCATTATTGATAGCCAAAAGAACGTCAAAAACTTCCAGAGTCAACCTTTCATTGGATCTTCAAGTTTTCAAAGGGGACCAGGTACTGCAGTATAGGGGCTATCGAAGAGTACCTGGTCCTCTTTGATTCCTTCTTTTCGAACTCTAACACTGCCCAGGCATACAGCAATAGTTCTGAGATTTTCAAATTTGCCAATGTTCAA
This sequence comes from Ogataea pignaliae, assembly GCA_030570775.1. Taxonomy (NCBI): domain Eukaryota; kingdom Fungi; phylum Ascomycota; class Pichiomycetes; order Pichiales; family Pichiaceae; genus Ogataea; species Ogataea pignaliae. The sequence goes on along the minus strand of JAJLWO010000049.1, from coordinate 2,098 downwards.
AAATATACTATCTACCGCTGCAAAAATACAGGGTTGCTGTCTTCTACCACAAAATATTCCAAGTCCATGGGTCGCCTTTCAATCGACGCTGAAGGCTTCCTTATACACAACCTTTCCAGGAACAGAAGGCTTTTGTACCGCATCGTTGTTACAGCAAAAGAAAATCAGTTCTGTCTTACTCCCATTGAAAAGTCTTCTGCCCTTCTCAAGGATGATTCAGTGTTGGAGAAGCTCTTCCATGTGTCAAGCATTTCTTTCAAGCCTGAGGACAATACCTTTCTCCAATCTCTCGACCTGGTGGATCTTAGAATGGAAGTGTATGCCATTTTCCGTTTTATGTGGAAGTTCAAGCTGGTTAATAGGGGCAGAATTGACGTTGCCTCAACGTTCAACAGCTTCCAGCCAGACAACATTGCCCTCAAGGATCATAGAGAGTCAACAATCAAGTTGTATTCCTTACAGTTTTTACCCGTTTACCTTTATCTTGTACCTTAATAAGTTTCAGGATTTTGCGAACTCAACAGAACTAGAACCATTGGAAGGCTTGGGGTTACTGCTATTCAGAGAGAACAATCCAGAAGAAATGTGAAATGTTGAACAAGGTTTTCCTCCGACTTATATCTGACGATTTCTACCATGCTGTCTTTTCGGCGCTTATCGACTCAACCTTGAGAGCACAACGCTTCATAAGCGCCGAAAAGACAGCATGGCATGAATCGTCAGGTATAAGTTGAAGGCAAATCTTATTCAACACTTCACATTTCTTCTGGATCATGTGGCCTTCACCACTGTTTTCTCTCAGTAGCGGCAGCCCCAAGTCCTCCAAAGGTTCCGTTGAGTCTGCAAAATCCCGAAACTTCTTAAGGTACAAGATAACAGATAAACGGGTAAGAATTGCAAGGAATACAACTTGATTGCTTCTCTATGATCCTTGAGAGCCATGTTGTCAGGCTGGAAGCTGTTGAACATTGAGCCAACGTCAATTCTGCCCCTATTAACCAGCTTGAACTTCCACATAAAACGGAAAATGGCATACACTTCCATTCTAAGATCCACCAGGTCGAGAGATTGGAGAAAGGTATTGTCCTCAGGCTTGAAAGAAATGCTTGACACATGGAAGAGCTTCTCCAACACTGAATCATCCTTGACAAGAGCAGAAGACTCCTAGATGGGAGCAGATCTGGGAGTGAGATAGAACTGATCTTTGTTTGCTATAATAATCTCACGATACAAAAGCCTTCTGTTCCTGGAAAGGTTGTGTATAAGAAAGCCTTCAACATCGATTGGAGAACTACCCATGGACTTGGAAAACTTGCTGGTAAAAGACAACAACCCTGTCTTTTTGCAACGGTAGACAGTATACTTCTGAACATTGACAAATTGGAAGATCTCAGAACTATTGCTGTATGCCTGGGCAGGGTTAGAGTTCGAAAAGAAGGAATCAAAGGGGACCAGGTACTCTTCGATAGCCCTGTACTGCACCCGTGGAGCTTTCAAACTCGTTCGTGGTCCAATGAAACATTGACTCTGGGGGTTTTTGACGTTCTTTTGGTTATCGATAATGAAACCATCGGCGTAGGTATGTTGACTACCCAGTAAAAGGCCGTTGCGTGGGGCTTACATTGATATAGGCTAATTTCTATTGAGCTTTGGTAGCAAACTATGGGATGTTAGTTAGAGCGCAATAGAGAGAAAACTTACCTTGCTATATATTCTTGAAGACCTTCTGTGGAATTGGGTGAAACAATTGTGGGAGCTGGGCGCTGAAATTGTCTTTGGAGATAATAGTCAAAAAGGAAGGCTGTACTATTGGGATTTTAGTTGAAAGTTTGGAGGGTGAAGACTAGTTGGAAGATGACCCACCTCTATGTGATGGTGAAAATCTCATTCCGCGGAAGTGTTTGACGTGATCCCCTGTGACTTGCAAATAGAACAGGGGCTGGTGGATGTTCTTGAAAGTCGTTTCCCCAAAGGCTTTTATGATGTCTTTTATGGTAGGAGCACCAGGGATCTGCTGCACACCGTTCTGTTTGGCGGTCCAAAAGGGAATTCTTTTCTGAAGGGTTGTTCACAGAAAGGCCGGTTGGGAAAGGCGTCC
>JAJLWO010000048.1:0-101831 GCA_030570775.1 Ogataea pignaliae | reverse complement strand
AAGGGGGGGGGGGGGGGGGGTAGCAGAAGAGAAGCCACCATTGCGAGTGCGTCCGAATCAGTTATAAGCCTTGGCCGAAGTGGAGAGTGGATCTGAAGGAGCTTAGGATGGCCTGGCCTGGCCTAGCTTCTGGACTCTGGAATCTAGCCAATCTCAACCAGGTACCACCAATTGTGATAGTGATCACCTAACAATCAAACAAGCTTTATCAGACTTTATATATAGGCAGGTAACAGAGGGTAGGTATGATGCAGCCACTGCTACAGCTACCGTCGCGGTCGCGGTCCACGAGCACCTTCCAAGCGAAAAAGCTAAGCACCACACACACACACACACACATGCAGCAGCAGCAGAATCGCGGTCACCGCGCACGCGTTCGTCTTTTCTTTTTCCTTCTCCTCTGGGGGCCCCGTCCCCCTGCCCTTGCCCTGTGGTGGGTTGGTGTGTGTTTGAATCATTCACGCGTCAAAAATGATGAGACACCGACAGCTTCAGAGCCAAGTGTGTTGTTCTTTTACTCCCTTTCATTTCCTCTCTGTTCCTGAAACACAATAGTCTCAGATGCGTCTGTCCTGTTACAAACGTTCACAAAGAGGTCTGGAATCACGTTCTTTCCCCGTCTATCTGTCTTGCGGGAGGCTTCCTTCAAAGGTACCTCATTCAATTTTATCGGGGCTTTTTGAAACCGATATGTGGGTGTAGTGCAGTCTGGGCAGTACAGTGTAGACATGTGTGCCTAATGCGTTCTCCTTTGGTAGCCAACTTCCAAGAACTGAAACAACTTTACAGGAGAAATGAAGGCTTGTGTGTTTTATTTCCAACAGACTACTTTGGAATAACTGTTAGATCCTATTTTATATAAATGACAGCCCAAGCCCAACCTTGACACAATCTTTTCTTTGGTTCCTGATTTCAACCACTATTTCGTCTAATTGTCGGTTGAACAGTAAAGACGAGCCTTTCCATCACCATCGTTGAAGAGACAGAACACGCATTCCTTTTTCTTTCCTCTTCTTCTTCTTCCACTTATAGATCGCTCACCTCTCATACCGCTCCTTTGAAACTCTTCATAATGATCTATTCAACAATACTGGCAAACCTAATGTTGGCCACTATGGCCCTATCGGCAGCAGCTCATCAGCATCATCATCACGCAAAGAGAGAAGCCGTTGCTGCTGCTGAATACGTTACTGTTGTTGTCACACAGTATTTAACCGCTGGCGGTGAAACCATCTCGTCTCTCTCCACATCATCGCTTTCATCCTTTGGATTATCGGAATCAATACCAACCACGTTGACCACCTCCACCAGATCAAACCCAGTGGCTTCATTCTCCTCATCTGCTACTCAATCCTCCAATGTACAGGCTGCTTCCTCTTCTTCTTCACCATCTTCTTCTTCCTCCTCCTCCTCATCAACAGCAGAATCAGGTTCAGTTGAAGCATACGCAGAACAGGGTAAAGGTATCACCTATTCCCCATACACCGACTCTGGATCCTGCAAGGATGAGAGCACAATCGCATCGGACATCCAAATGCTCTCTGCATTCTCCGTCATTAGAGTCTACGCACCTGACTGTTCCTGTGTCTCGACAATAATGGCCAACATGGGCTCGTCACAGACATTATTTGCAGGGTTGTATTACATGGACTCTCTATCCACCGACATTGAAACCTTGGCTGAACAAGTGACTGCATCATCGCAAGGTTGGGATGGTATCTATGCAGTTGCAGTTGGTAACGAATGGGTCAATGCCGGTACGTACAGTGCCTCACAAGTCTCCGCTGCTGTCTCTTCTGCTAGATCGTTGCTTACCGATCAAGGATACTCAGGCAAAGTTGTCACCGTTGACACCCTTGTTGCATATGAGGGTAACACCGCACTGTGTGATGCTTCTGATTTTGTTGCCGTTAACTCGCATCCATACTGGGACGGATCAGTCGAGCCTGCTGATTCAGGTACCTGGTTAAAAGAACAGATTGCAAACGTTAAGAGTACCTGTGGTGGCGAAAAGGATGTTCTGATCTGTGAAACTGGATGGCCAACAAAGGGTGATACCTATGGTACCTATGGTGTTCCATCTACTGCTAATCAACTGCTTGCCATTCAGGCCATTGCTGAGGAAGTTGGTGATCAGGTGATTATGTTCACCACTTATAATGACCTATGGAAGGATGCTGGTACGTATGGTGTTGAACAGTACTGGGGTATCTTTACCAGTTGAATTGGCTATGTGACCATCTAGACGAGACCCTTTTGACTCTGTTATGCCATTTGCACTTCAAAACTTATATACAGCTCTTTTCTACATACGTTTCCACCCCCTCCTCCCCCCTATGATTGAACATTAGCGCATTCTATATGATTGAATACAATACAACATCAATTTTTTTGTTGTTTGCCTGAAAAAAGGACTTGGCAGCGTAGAGGTAGCTTAAGAAGAGAGATAGCGCATTTTGCACATGGACGGGTGCTACCAATTACTGGCACGCAATGCTGTATTGACAGTTCTACACAGCCATGAACTATACACCGGGTGCAAGAAGCGTTTTCTAGTTTGACAACACATATCCATTTCATATTGGACTGCCTTGTTTACATCACGATACCACTTTTGGATGGAAGAAAAATGCAATGAAAGAACAACCAAAACTGATAGATCCTCATCGAAAAAACCTAATTGAATCCAATTGAGCATTAATCCGAGAAGTCACGATGGTAAGCCCAAGTCCCTCCCAAATGTACAGACAGAATCGAATCTGAATAGTGCATCTTTTACTAACCGATTTTTTTAAACAGAGTCTCCTTTATAACAGTGCCACGAAGCAGACGCAGCAATTGCGCAAAGACCTCGAAACCTTTGAAAAGGATCCCACAAATTCAGCCCTTTCAATAATAGGCCAGGTGACAACAACGATAACAACCTTGTCCAGAACGCTCCAGGACTACGAAGACTACATACAAAAGCAAACGTTAAGTTTAAACGAGGCCCAAAAGGTGAAGAATGAAAACAGATTGTCCAACCTGAAAGATGAATTGATCGAATACAAACTCAAGTTCCAATCGTTGAAGAAACAAAGAGAGGAAGGGCTAGCAGAACAGTCCAAAAATCAACTATTTACAAACAGATCAACGGCAATTTCGGACAACCCCTACGATCCTGCAAGCTCCTCGGTTACAAATAGAGCCACACGAGGATTCCAGGACGACGACGACGACAACCTACAACAGAATGGCCAACAGCAACATCAACAGCAGCAGTATAGTGGGATGTCAATGCAGGAAGGCCTGTACAAGGAGCAAAACATACTGGAGAGGTCCAACCAGCAGTTGGACGAGATATTGGAAATGGGAAGGCTGGCATTTGATGATTTGGTGGAACAGAACGAAATCATACTAAAGATGAAGGATAGGATGTCCTCAAGTTTACAAACTTTGGGTGTCTCCAAGGCCACCATTAGGAAGATCGAAAAGAAGGCATTCGAGGATAAATGGATCTTTTACATTGGTGCGGGTTTGACCTTGTATATTATGTATTTAATCTGGTACTACTTGGGGTAAAACATAATGAAAACAAGAAATTCCGCTTTCTTTCTCTCTATTTGTGTTTGTACATTAATTAATCTGGCAACATCTATGAAAAAAAAAGTCATTATCATTAATTTATACATCCTCAGTTTCCCCACCAATGAGTGGCTCCAAGGCAATAGGTAGAGTGTCCGCACAATCTCCAACAAACTGCCAGGCATCATCGTCATCATCCTCATCCATTAAAGTATTAAACACGGCAACCTTGCCTCCTTGATCTTTAACGAGGTCAACATATGACGCAGCAGGCCATACGGACCTAGAGGTACCAATAACCAGTATCAGATCAACAGTATTCCTCATTATGAACTCGTCAGCCTTATCAATCAGTTGTAAGGGTAAAGACTCCCCGAACCAAACTACTCCCGGACGCAATAGACTTTCTTTACAGGCTGGACATAGAGGTAGATCAGACCCATCAAGGAATCCCAACTCCACAGGCTCGTCATCATGCTCAGCATAGTCAAATTTCCTAATCGCATCGCCTAATCCATCAGTCAACGGATCAACAAAATTGTTCCTGTCGACGTACGAGCAGCTAAAGTTCGTACATCGTAGAGAAAACAACGATCCGTGAAACTCCAGCAGTTTGGAAGGATCATGGTTGGCCCTTTGGGATAACCCATCAACGTTCTGCGTTATTGTCATGAATTTCGGCCTTGTTAGATTGCTCAATCTCGAAAGTGCCATGTGTCCGGCATTGGGTTTTGCACGTAGAGCTTTCCTCCTACGGTACGAGTAAAACTGCCAGACCAAACCGGGATCCCTGTCGAACGCATCGGGGGTCGCTAGGTCGATCGAGCTGTAGTTCATCCAGTACCCTCCTGCCCCTCTGAACGTTTCGAGGCCAGAGGAGGCGGAGAGTCCAGCACCAACTAGAGCCAGAATGGTTCGACAGTTTGGTGATGTGAGAAATTGGCGGAATGAATGGAGGGTCTTCTCTGGGATCATGGTTTGTGGAGAGGTGGTTGTTGGTGGGGAGATGGAATCAAGGGCGGTGGTGGCTTCTGTGCCTGTGCCTGTTCCCGTGCCTGTGCCTGATCCAGTGAGGTCAACTGATGTCAAGCAAGGGCTGTCATTATCCATGTCACAAATCAATTGTTCTTCTACCCATTCAAGGTTATCGCTGAGTGTATATTAGGATTGAAGATGTGAAGATCGGCTCTGTTCATCAAATTCAGTCTAGTCTTATCCTAATATCAACTTCTCTTTCTAGAGCCTCTCCGAACAGCCCAAACAAACCTCTACACCAGAGGAATTTTCTTATTCATTTTCTTGCGCACCAGTGACGACGGCAGGGAAGGTTGAAGGTGAGGGTAAGGTGTATTGTAGGACACAGACACAAAACAATTAGTTACAAGACATTATAAACAATCATGATCCCTCTTGCTTCCCATCATATTCATCACAACTGTTTTGATATACATCGGCATACTACCGAACGCTCAAGAGGGAATCTTTCACAAGATTTGATTTTCAACATTGCAAAAGGGATCGTTTCACGCTGGTGTTTAATGACAAATTGAAGAATAATACAAGAGAATACAGAGAAAGACTTCCCCCAAACGCGTTCCCCATCTTCTCCAGATCATATTAGGGCCACCATCAACTACAAAAATAGAAGATTCAACACCCATTAAACTGTAATGTCTGTTCAAACTCCAAAAAGGTCCGCCACGCCAGCTGAAAAGCAGCTGTTGGCCTCAAAACTATCCACGATTATGGACGAGATTTATGAACTAACCGATGAAAACGGCGTCAACTTTTCCCATGTCTTCCACGCCTTACCATTGAGAGCCAATGTAGAATATTACAAAGTGATCAAAGTGCCAATGTCATATTCCAAGATCAGACAAACGATAAAGCAACAGAGATACTCCAATCCTCAACAGTTTGTTGAACAGTTGATCCAAATAGCCTGGAATGCAAGATTCTACAACGAAGAGGACTCTGATTACTACAAATACGCAACAATCTTGGATGATTTTATCAGGGAAAATATTATTCCTAGACTAGCTGCCGACGAGGAAATCTATGGCAATAACTTGGTTCATTATAGAAGCATCGGTGGAATTCCAACGGAAACTGGGGAACAGGCAAACGAATTAGAACCCACCGGATCCGATCAGCAAGAGCAAGAGCAAGAACAGGAACAAGAGGAGGAGCAAGAACAGGAGCAGCAGCAGCAGCAGCATGAGCAACAGCAACAGAAAGATGAACCCCCAAAGGTAGAGGCCCCAACTTCAGCACCGGATGAAGAGGACGAGGAGTACGAAGATGACGCCGACGAAACAAGGAATCAAGCTGACAACGATGACTATGAGGAAGAGAACAGCAACTCCAGCCATACAACTGGCACAAGGTTTGTTGGCAACACAAGCGTGAACTCCAGCTACAACCAACCCATCTGTGTGGCTACAAAAGAGGTCACTGATCATCACAATATATACAATCCTCCCACACCAACAGGTCCCCTTCCAAAGATAGACGATAACATGTTGGATCAGTGGGTGAAAAGAGGCAGACCCCCAATTGTCGATAAAGTTCACGAACAGAGAATCAAGAGTATCATGAGAGGATTGAAGAAGATCAAAGTCAATGGGAAAACCATCATCACCGTGTTTGACAAGATACCTAATATTCAAGATCATCCCGAATACTATCAAATTGTCAAGGATCCTATCTCTATGTTAGCAATCAAGGGGCTCATCAAGCAGAGACACTATAATGCCGTTGAGCCTTACATGGCCGACGTTTTCAAATTGATAGCCAATTCCAAGGCGTACTACACAAAGTATGAGGATACAAAAATGCTGCATAACATTTGGTTGTTGGAAGACAACATTACCAGATTGTATCGTTTAGAGATGGAAAAACCAGATACAGAGTACCTAGGGGATGTGGTGTCGTCAAAGGCTCCTGTTCCATTCCTGGTGTACGATGGAAGAACTTACAAGGTCGGTTCTTGGGTCATGGTGAGAAATCCAAACGATGCATCAAGTCCAATAGTGGGTCAAATCTTTAGGATGTGGAGAGAAAGGAACCAGGAATTCATCAACGTTTGTTGGTATTACAGACCGCAATGGACCACCCATAGGTACGATAGGCTATTCTTGGAAAATGAGGTGTGCAAGACAGGTCAGTACAGAGACCATCCTTTGTCCGATGTTATTGGCCCTTGTTATGTCGCCTACTACACGAGATGGTTGAAAGGTGATCCTGCAGTTGATTACGAAGGCCCACTATTTATCTGTGAGCATAGGTACAACGATAGGGAGCAACAGTTTGCCAAGATTAGAACATGGAAGGCATGCCTACCGGATGAGGTTAGACACATTGAAGATCCAATAACACCGCTTGACAAACCAAGAGTCTTGAGAAAGGTGCCATCTCCTATCAAACATCTTTTATCACATGATGCACAGGACTCGGACCGTATTCCCCCTCCGGTCATCTACAACTTGAATGCTCCTCCATTGGTTGGTGGTATTTACTTCAGAAGGAAATCGCCGGAGGATGACAGCAATGTTTATGACGAGACTCTGATGAGCAACGAGATCAAGAGCTATGTTCAACCACCACCAAATGTCAAAACTAACGTTTTGACTTCTGGGGGTACTCCAATGCCACACCAGTACAGTGGAGCTGGATCACCTTCGGCTGCATCTCCAGCACCAATCTCAGCGTCTGCAACCCCTTCTCTTTCGTCAGCTGCTCAATTCCATCAACCAAGAACGTCATCTCAGCCAGCTTCTCTACGAGTGAAGAGTCCACCACCGCAAAACCATCCACCTAATCCCCAGCATGGATTCGCTCAACTGCCAGCGATCCATTTCCCAGCTCCACCCCAACATCTGCACCAACAACAAGCAGCTTCTCGTCAACCTGCTCAACCACAACTACAGCAATCAGCGAATGGATCCAATGGCTTCCTTGGAAGCCATCACAAGATTGTTCAATCACCATTCAACACCGTCGCGTACACTTTCTCGCAGTACCATCAACCAACATACTCTCAATCTTTTGTTCTTCCATCTAACTATGAGCAAACGCTCCAGAAGTTTGTCAGGAAGGATTACACAAAGATTGACATTAGCAACTACCAAAGGTTCACAAAGTCTCTCACGCAAAAAAACTACCTGTTAAACTCAATCAACACGATGATCAAACCAGAAGAGCTTACCAAAGCAGAAGGTTCAGAACTTGAACCTTTGATATGGTACAAGGGTGCACCACAGCTTATACCTAATAGACTGTTGAATGGCTCGCTGAGTGCCTTTGATTCAGATCTGGAAGACTCACATCTATTACTGAACCCAATATCAAAGAAGAGGAAACTTTCAGGTGGTTTGAAAAGCGTGAGGATTGGCCATAGTGCCACATACTTGAAATGGAAGCTTCAACAACAAAGCAAGCTAAAGACAGTTGACGATTTGACTGCTGAGATTGCAGAGAGGGAAAGATTGGATATTTTGGAAAAGGAAAAAGACGCCGCGGATGCTGCCGAAGCTGCTGCCGCTTCCGCCGCTGCTGCTGCTTTGATCAAAGAGGATCCAGTTGAAAGTGAGGAGACTGAAGTTGATGCAAATGCTACTGTTCTTCCAGCTGTAGAGCTAGAGGCTTGAAGATGAAAATCGTTGCTTCAACTATTTGTAAGAGAAAAGGTTTACTCAAACACTTTACATTTGTACTTTAAATTTTGATTTATGTATCTAAAATCATTATCACTCCAAACTAGCTTAGATTTGCTCCAACTCTAAAAGAAGAGAGTTAGCGTTTGCGTCTGACCGGTTTATGATTGGGCGCCACCTGGCTACGACTGAATCTACTGGTCTTGCAGGATTTTAAGCATCGTGTATTCCTACACGCATAAAGAGTGATGGAAGAGGCTGAACTTGTAAAAACCAAAAAGATCAAACTCATAAGGCGAACAAAAATCTAAACCAAGAATATCCCACCAGGAGAGAACAATCACAGATCACTAACAATTTCATCAGGGGTAAACAGGAAAAAAAACTGCATCGAAGTTACAACTTGGAAGTCAATTCAGGAACAATCTCAAAGACATCACCAACGATACCAACATCAGAAACACCAAATATTGGAGCCTCCTCATCCTTGTTGATGGCGACGATAACCTTGGAATCCTTCATACCAGCAAGATGCTGAATGGCACCAGAGATACCAATGGCAATGTAAAGATCAGGAGCAACGTTTTTACCGGTCTGACCGATCTGTAAGGAGTTATCACAAAATCCAGAATCAACAGCAGCACGAGAGGCACCAATAGCGGCACCTAATTTCTCAGCCAATGGGTTGACAATCTTATCAAATTCCTCCTTGTTCTTCAAACCGCGTCCTCCAGAAACGACAACTTTGGCGGATCCCAAGTCTGGTCTTTCGGACTGGACTAAATCTTCAGAGATGAATTCGGTTCTGTTTCCGGATTCCACATATGGCACTTCCTCAATGGCAACGCTGGCACCTGAGGAAGCAGAAATGTCCAATGGAGGAAAAGCGGAGCCTCTCACTGAGGATAAGACTAGTTTGTCCTTGGACTTGACGGTTAGCCAGGCGTTACCTGCATACGTTGGCCTGATGAATGTGTCAGGGGAGACGACCTTAATGATTTCGGAGATTGGTTGAAGGTCCAAGAGGGCTCCAACTCTAGGCAGGAAGTTCTTGGATGTCGCACTTGCTGGGACGACGAAGTTTGTGAATGAGGAGCCCTTTAAAAGGTTGACAATCAATGGGGTGATCTCTTCAGGTAGGTTGCGGTTGTACTTTTCCGATGGGGACACCAAGATCTTGGAGATTGAGTCCAACGATGATAGCTTCTTGGCTGCTTCTTGGGCGTTAGAGCCTAATAAAATCGCAGTTATTGGTTTTCCAATTTGTGTTGCTGCCGTTAGAGCAGATAGAGAAGATGGAGATATCGATGCACCTTGGGTCTCGACGAACGCAAGGGTTGAGTTCAACCTTAGTGCTTTTCTTGAGATGGTCGAGGCGATTGATTTAGTGAATGGTAGCATGTTGATAACAAGTAATCGGATACTTCTTCAATAATAATGGCAAAGACTGCTTGAGTGGAGGGATGTGTTGTTCTCAAACGGTAAACACGAGAGAAATAGGTTTGAAAACAGATTTATTTGGTCATTATTTGGACAGGTAACTTGCCGTGAATATTTCACCGTTGGGCGGGACTGCGCTGCCGCTGACGGCGCTGTCTCTCTTTTTTTTTTTGGGGTCTCGAGTGCACTTGCTAAAGTACCGATTAGGAAATTGGCACAAGGTTGGCTGGGCTGAATAGTGTTCGACGATTACCCGTGGAAGCTGTCTGTGCTGTTTAGACTTAGAGAGAGAGGTTATTTCTATAGAGTTTATAAAATGTGTTTCTCAAGTAAAGGGAGGATGGAGTGTGTGTGTGTGTGTGTGTGTGTGTGAGTGTGAGGGTTTGTTACTATATATGCCATAGAAGTAGCCGTCGAGTGGACGCCAGGGGAAAAAGATTTGAATATCGATTTCAACATCAGTAAAGAAACAGAGGGTAAAATAATACAGATTCACAAAGGTAGAAGAACAAATGAAGAACACAAAAATGAAAGAGTAAAGGTAGAAAGGAATGAAAATAAGAGATTGCCAAGATAGAAAATAGGTAAAGAGTAGTAAAATGTTGAAGAAGTGGGGAAAAAAACACCAATCCTCAAGTATGCCACACAGAATCAAGAAAAAAAAGTCAAGCCTTTATAAATTTGGAAATTTCACAGAAGCCTTTGCCTCTTCAAAGTGTTTGCATAGTCACCGCGATCTTCAGTCTTGATCTGAATAGGATCAACAACTTGAGGAATCTGTTGTTGTTGTTGTGGTTGTTGCTGTTGTGGCGGCTGTTGCTGTTGATCAATCTTATTCTCTGGATTGTAAGGGTCATTTACAGGATAGATCAACCTCTTCTCCATCTGATGTTTCTCTAGAATCATGTACAAGTCATCCTTGGTGAACGGTTTCGCCAATATATCAGTCATTCCATGGTTCAAATACGTCACTAGATCCTGCCTTTGGTAGTTACCAGTCATCGCAATGATGGGCGTATCTTTATCGAATGATCTGATGACCGAGGTAGCACTGGCTCCATCCAAGTTGGGCATCACGATATCCATCAAGACCAGATCAAACTTAACTTTTTCCAAAACGTTGATCGCCGCAAGACCATCCGTCACAACTTCAACTGTGCATCCATACTTCATTAAGAATCTACGGCAGAGCTGGATGCAAACCTCATCGTCTTCGACTAGGAGAACATGAAGAGCAGAACCAGCTGGACGTTGTGTGATACGAGATTGTGGTGTGGCTGTGGCCGTGGTTGCTGCTGCCGTTGTCGTTGCCGGTGTCGTCGCTGTCGTTGCTGATGCCGCTGGCATTGGTGGTAGCTGCTGCTGCTGTTGGGGTATATTCACACTTACCGTGCTTGGCTGTTGTGTTGGAGGTTGCTGCTGTGTAGGGGCAGGCTCCTCATGAGGTATAAACTGCTGCGGAGATGCATTCGATGTTGAAATCGTACCTCCTGTTGTCAGCGTTGACGTTGAATTCTGTTGTGGATGCTGTTGTTGGTGCAAGGAACTTGTCCTCGTGCTTCCTTGCATTGCCAATGCCAATGGCAATGACTGTTGCTGTTGCTGTTGCTGTGACTGTTGAGGTTGTGTCTGATCAAAAAATGGGAGCTCCATGACAGGAACTTCAACACCCAGTTGAGCCAAGCATTTTGAAAGAGTCATGATTGCTCTTGAATACGACTCATTGATTGACTTTGTAGTGAGTAGACTTGACACCATTGTGTTATACTTTGTGGACAAACCAGCCATGTCGGTCCGTAATCCTTCTACGTTTTCTGACAATATCTGATTTTGCTTTTCTAAAAAGTCAAAGCTGTCTTGCAGTTTCCTGAATTGGTTGATTGAAACTTGGGTGGCAGTGGATGGAACCATTTCACCTCCATCTTTCTTCATAGGCACTTTTCTCTTGATATTTTCTAGGGATTCCTTGTTATTCTTTTGAAAGTCTGGATGTTTGAACTCCCAAATATTCTCTATCTGGTATCTCATCTTTAAGTCGTTCGAGATTTTCACTTTGTGAAAGTCATACTTGTTCAACTGCCTAACAAAACTAGCAAAATTGCTGTGCTTAAAATGCTTTGGCAAGACATCCTTTGTGAACTCGTTGGTGTCAGTTATTATAAAGGAATCGTCTGAATCAGACCATCTTACTATATTGGAATATGCGTTTTCCTCGAGCATCTGGAATAGCTTCTTGACAAAATCTGTACCTGATTGCTTGTTGGCATTAGCCAGTGCTGCTGCTGATGATGCTGACGCTGGTGCAGATCCCAATGCTGATGAGGACACACCCTGTACATTCAGAGATTCCGAGGATTGATCCATGTCATCCTTTGGTGGGGAGAGACTCTCAAAACGGTCTGCCATGGGAGGAGCTGAGGAAGAAAAGTAGTTCTCTGATTTTGATGTTCTGTAGGGAGGGCCAAAAGATCGGAGTATTGGCTGCGAAACGGCAAAAAGGGAATAGTGGAAAAGACTGATTGAAATGGAACACAAACGGTTATTGTATTATTGGCCAAGTAGGTGGTGAATAAAGGGGATGATTTTCAGTGAGGTGAGGTTATGAGAGATGAGGGTTGAGATCACAGGGATGCTATGATGTGTTGATGCAAAAAGAAAAAAAAACCCTCTGAACTGGTGCTAGGCTGTTGGTACGATTTACAAACAGGAGTCTTGACCAATGCTGTTGCTTGTTTGCTATTATTGTTGGTGACTTCTAGGGGATGGAAGTGTAACTATCCTCTATACCCATATGTGCCATGTCAACATGGAATTTGATCTGTTGAGTGCCTGGAATGTACATATGTATGTGTGTGTGTGTCCCTCTGTAAGAAGGTGTGTGTGTATTTTCATTCATTCATCACCTTCTAAATTTCACCGCCTGCTTGGGGACTCGGGACACAGGTTGGATGGTTGGGTCTGTGCGGCACACCATCTAGGGAGAGCCTTGGAGCCTGTTTCTTTCGGTCTATAAAAACTAACTCAAAAGATATCAATAGATCAAGAGACTGATGGACAGACAATTCGACAGTACAGACATTAGGGGCAAATCAGACCTCATTTCAACAAGGCAGTTTGGTCTGTATTTGCTACACTTGCCATTTTTCAACGTGCTGGACAGGACAATTAATAATTTGACAATTTGACAATTGGCCATGTATTTTGGTGAACTAGCCGTCTCCAGGTGGCAGCATCCAGTATCTTCTTATACAATCATTTGAAGCTTTGATGGACTGGCTCTATAAATAACGAGCATCATATCATACCACCCAGTCAGTGAACTTCCTCAACGCTGCCAGTGCTACCAATCTTCTTTTCCAGCACTAAACGGTATATATCACGTGGGGATCACACGTACGTACATACTTATACATACCCCCTGTAACTAACAACACTTACTCTAAACAATCGCTAATCCATCTGGCTCTTTCTAACCTTGATCACCATTCAACAACACCAACAACAGGAACAGTAGAGCTGAACAAGGCAAGCTAGCTCCAGGCAAAAGACAAACCGTCTTATAGTTCAGCAATCATTCCCAGGCGGTGCAGGTGGTTTATCAGTCACTGTCAAGGCCTTTTACCGCACCGCTGCGCCCTGTAACTCAGTCTTTGAACCAGATCGACTGGCGTGGGTAACAATGCGAGTGAATTGATACGTGCTATGTTTTATTGGTGCATTATTGAACATATGAGAGATCAGGAGGGTTACATAAGAATAATAATAATTATAACCATAATAAACGTCTACAGAATTGGAGAACCAGAAAAGAAAATGTAATGAAGCAGGAGAAGACAAGCTACCTGAAAAATAGAAGAATGAATGTGTAAAAGAGCAAAGGGCTTTGACGCAGAAAAGGTGAAAAAACGGTACCGTTCAAGAGTAAAAAAAACACGTTACCCCATTGATAGAGAAAGATGAATAAAGGTGAATATAAAACATGAGGCGAAAGAAGCGAAAAAAATGACATTAATGTCTTTTTGGGAAAAAAAACTGTTTTCGTGGTGATGTGTTAATTAATGCACACATGCATGATGCAATGGCGGGAAAAGGGGTCAAGGTGAAGCCTCAAACAGTAATAACATGATAAAGATAAACAGACGAGCAAGATCTATATGGAAGGGCTGCAACGTAACAACGCAACAACGCCTTCAAAGAAACAAACAAACTGTCACTTTTTCTTCGAACTGCCAGATGTGGGGTTTATCTGAATTTGAAATTCCTTCAATCCGTCATTCATATTCTTATAAATTATAGGTTCAAATGGAACAACGTTATTTTTTGGAAACTTGGAAATAGATTTCAAGAAATCACTGTTATTTTTCAAATCGCAATGCGCCGCATTATTATTCGATGAACTGGATGGTAAAGAATGTGTATATGTAGCCCGCTGATGCTGGTGCTGATGCTGTTGTGGACCCATAGAATTCTGGCCTTGAAAGGGTTTGTTAAAGATCAAAGACTTTGCATGTTTCTTCTGAGCGGAAACAGTTGTGTTAGCCGTTGAAACTGTAGATGCCTTTATTTTGTGGGCGGGCCTGTTATCAAAAATAGTTGCTGGGGTAACAATAGTTGAGAATGTAGCTGGCATGGAAGCATTTGTGGCTGCCTGTGGATTTGCACTGAAAGTTGAAGTCATTGACGGGATCGCTGACGATCCAGATGTAGACGACTTGGAGAACTTTGTAACAGTTGCAGAGATTGGGCTTGGCTGAGGAGAAGTGTTCATGCATGATGCTGGTGTATTAGAAATAAAGTTCGGGTTAGGTGGTTGCGCAAACATTGGAGGCACAGTGCTCTGCTGCTGCTGTTGTTGTTGATGTTGCAAAGCCTGTTGGATCTTCTGACTACCTTGGGTAGCAAGTGTGGTATTTGTGTTGGTGGAAAGCGAGGCATTGCTAACAATAGAGGATGCACGGGAGGACAAGGTAGAGTTTGACGAAATGGAGGCAGCTGATGACTTGGCAGAATTCATTGGCAAGGGTTCAAACACAAACGAGATGAATTTTGGGGTTGAATTTGAACTGTTGGTTGAATGCTTCGACACTTTCGAATTGTTCAAATCAATAGGCACAGAATGACCAGGACGACTATTAGAGCTGAATGAAAGTGTTCTTGCTCTTGCCCTGGTTGGTGGCAGCACCTTGACTGAAGATGATGTAAAGGTACCTGATGAATTTTTTGACTTGATCTTCGAAACTGAAGTTGAGGCTGGCTGTTTCCCAGTCTGCTTTGATTGAGTGGCAGTCAGACCCATCGCTGTGGATGCTGAGCTTGCTGAAATACTATGCACAGATGATGCTCTCTTCCTCGCTGCATTACTGGCATGTATAGCATTGTTTCTCGCAAAGGTGACAGTGGCAATTGCAGCAGCAGACGACAACGAAGGCGACGGTGCCTGTCTGGTAGGAGCACGCCTGGCAGTAATTGCTGCTGCTGCAGCAGCAGTGGCCATCTGCGTCTGAGCATACGTTTTCTTTACATTAGCTGCGGCAGCGGCAGCCACAGCTGCATTTTTGGATGCTGTGTTTGCTCCTCCTCTTGACAGTGAAATTTTTGACTTGGATTTCTTGGTAGCCTGAATCTTTGTGGTAGGAGCATTTGAGGTTGAAGAGGGGACTTCTGATTCGAACAATGTATTACCTGTATTGAGCGATATTGAGCTTTTGGCTGGGGATAACGAGGACTGAGAAGATTCTGAAGGAGACAAGAATGGCCCCGGGGCTGTGTACAGTTGCTGCTGTTGCTGCTGCTGTTGCTTTTCTTGAAGCACATCATGAGGAACAACCATTGGATGATCTACTGGGGGGATGTTTACATCTTCCAAGTCCATCTTGATATACTGGTTCAGATATTCGTCAATCTCATCGGCAACTCTTTCACCTCTGGATGTATCCTGTATCTCAAATTGTGATGCTTCCATCATTCCTAACGATTGATTCATGCTTGCCGGTTGTTTTGCAAACTGAGAGCCATCCATTGCTGGTGTGCTCATCACTGGGCTATGATTGTTCTCGGGAGACGTGATATTGCTCGTGCTTTCGGTATTTGTAGCGGTTAAAGCGTGATCAAAGTCATCGAATATAAGGTATTCCGAGACAAAATCCTGAGAGCTATAATTGGAGGGCTGGTGGTGCTGGTGTTGATGTTGTAGTAGTTGGAACTGTTGTTGAACTAAATGATGCGGCAGCTCTTGTTGTGACAATAGGCCTTGAAAGTGTTCGTGCTCTTGGACAACAGGCAGCTGCACTTTGTGTGGAGCATGCCGCTGAGAGTGCGATATTTCCATCAGTTCAGAGCTCGCCGGGAACTCAAAGAGTCTCTCATGATTGCTCAGATTTGAGGTTTGGCCAACAACTGGATTGGGTCCTTGTTGTAGCTGCTGGTCTTGTGAAATAAAAGCGCTATCAGAATCATACTGTTCTTGCTGCTGCTGCTGTTGTTGTTGTTGTTGTTGCTGCTGCTGATGCTGATGCATATAGAACTGTTGAACGACTTGCTGCTGTTGAGACAACTCATTGTACTTTTCGGATTGACTGGTGGGGCTTTCAGCTCTTGTGGTTACCGTATGGGCAGAAGCCGAGATATTGTATCCAGCATCCTCAGGATTGAAATGAGAGAAGGACGATGGCATTAGGGCTTGCTTATGCGATGGGTAAGGGAGGATAAACGGAAGTTGAACTTTTGCGGGTGAATAATATCTTTTGGTATTGCCAGAGTAGAAGATATAGCAAGTGAATGTATGAATGGATGAATAGAAGACCTTCTTGGCTTGTTTGTGGTTTTGTTTCGATGTTGAAGAAGCACTGTGGACCTTTCTTGGAGTGGACAAACAGGTGGAAGGATCACAAGTGAGTGATATATATCTGGCAGTATTCGTTCTCCGTAGCAGTCTGCAACTTGGAGAGTTATCTTCACTGTGCCTGACGGTCGTTGATGATACTAGGAGGAAAAGAAGAACGATATACAAGGTAACTATTGCTCTCTTCAAACAGTTTCCCCACTGCGTCTGTTCTGTTCTGCTCTTCTCTTCCCTCCTCTTCTCATTGTTGTTGTGGCTTGCTTATCTGTGCCTTCCCCAATGGGCGGAGTTTGTGGGCTTGCTTTTTTTAGTAAATGTTACACCTCTGCACCACAACACTTTGCATTATTTATTCAGCACAGCCTCAATATAGATAGACAGACGGATGAATCATGAAAGATAAACATCATTACCCATCTTCATCATCTCATCTCTACAACTAACCCCTCTTTTATCTTTAACTTGCTTCACATCAACATCTTCAGATTAAGATCACTATTGCATTTTATCTATGCATAGTACTTATCTAATTTAATTCAGTTCAAACGGTACAAACTTTAGGCACACAAGCGCCACACCATCATCATGGGCGTAAGTATATCCCAATGAGCCTTATCAGTGAAGTTTTGCCATAAGATCGCATCATCGACTGATTCTTCACTCAATCATCACGATACTAACAATTTGAAAAACGTCCACATCTCATAAGCTAGGAAAATACGTTCATTATGCGGTTGATCTCGTGCTGATATCGATGATCCTAGCCGGTGTCAAGAAAACAACAGGGCTGGCCTTGTCGGTTGACCAGATCTCAAACTCACAGGACTCCAGAGGCTACATCAGTAAATTCTTGTCCTTTGGCGAGACATGCTTTGACTACTTGGTTTACAACTGCAAGAAATCCAATTTTTTCAAACCAAAGACGATTGAAAACTTGGACGATTTGAAGGATGTCTTTAGACAGGGCGTCAATGAGATGATTGAAGAATCCAAAAAGAAATGAATTGACCTACAAGGCCACAAAAGTCTCCATATTTCTACGCAACTGCTATGTTACTGTTTTTCTACCCCACTCACGATTCGCTTGTTATCCTTTTTGTCTTTATTCTTTTGCTTCGGATCTGTTTATATCATTATTATAGTGTTCATCACTTGGTTTTCATTGTCTTTATTTTTCTCTCTTTTCTTTAGTTTCTCGGCGTTAATAATATGTGACCGATGTCTTGCTCGAAACGGCTGGAGAGCCTTAACCTCATGTTTATCTTGGAAGCATTTGGTTTCTGAAAGGTTACTCCTTCAAAAAGGATGCCGCATTTCGAATCTACAACCAGTGCATTCCATCGTGCCATAAATTGTGGTAGTCAATGAACAAATAATAACCCTAGCTGGTGAGTGGTATTCAAAGTTGTCTTCTTTGAAGAGTTGTAGCGTTGATCACCACTCACCAGCCTCTTTTAATGGAGTTTTCCCTTCCACCTTTTTGGGAAGCCGTCACTTTAGTGAAGGCATAGAATGAAAACTATAAGGCAAGAGAGGACAAAATACAATCCAATGCCCATATATGTAGACGAGAAATCATTGTTTCAATTGATGTACAAGGAAAAACTAGAGAAAAATAGAGAGCATCTATGCAGGATAAATCAGTGAAATATGAAGAGACCAATTAAAGCTTGAGTGTACGCTCTAATCGGTTGATCACCCTCATCAAACTATTCCTCATCCTCAGGGATTAAAACATTAGCGGAATCCAATAACTCAGCCAACTCACCACTCTGGCTCATACTCATAATGATATCACATCCACCAACGAACTCCTTATCAACGTAAAGCTGAGGAATGGTAGGCCATTCTGAATACTCCTTTATCCCCTGTCTTAACTCAGGATCCTCCAAGACGTTATAAGCGGCAAACTTGCCAGGATCAACGCCTTGCTGACCTAGTATCTGAATGGTGGCTCGGGAAAATCCACATGCTGGCGCCTCAGGGGTTCCCTTCATGAATAGAACAACCGGTGCTGACGAGACGGCCTCGTCGATGGCCTTCTTCGTCTCGTCAGAGAGGTACCTTTGCAGTTGACTCTTGATCGTTATTGGTGATCGGAAGACATTCCTTGAGATTGTTGGTCTGAATAGTGGGGAACGTAACTGTGGGTAGTAAGATGGCAGATAGGGAGTAAGCAGGAGCAATGTTAGTAAGCAAGACTGAGAGTCAGAAAGTAGATATCCAGAGGAAGGCGCGGTGAAGAATCAGGGATGTGTGTACTCACGTTCTGTAGAAGTGTTCTTCTTAGCATCTTTGAGGGTATAGCTTGTTGATCTAGAGGTGATGTTTAAGCTTGGTGGACTGTGTTTGTTGTGCCTTGCTGCTAAGAGTATCTTCTCAGCTTTTCTGAAGTTGATTCCAGCTTCTTGAGTGTACGGCAGTTTTTGCAGTCCTTGAGGTGAACTTTCTCTCCCGGGGGATTATGTGCGCCTGCGTCTGCGTCCGCGTCTGTGGGTGGTTGGAACCCAAGACATACGTACTCTTTACCTTAGAGCTCTTCTCTGAAATACGATAAAAATTAGCAAATCATTCATCATTAAACATGTAATATACATTGTCCATCCACAGGAAGTAAATGAAACTTTTCAAAACCACTTTTTGAGGGAATATGAGTGCCAGAGAAACATCAGCTACCAGTAACAGCACCAACAGGTAAAGGCTGACCTCCAGCACCTCCATCAACACCTTCAACTTCAGATCCAATTGCACCTCCACTTCCTTCTCCTGCCTCTTGTTCCTGCTCCTGTCCCTGTCCCTGCTGTAGTTCGTCACCTTCTTCACCCTCTTGATCTTGTAATGCGTCAGCAACACCTTCACTTCCGGGAATGTAGTTTGGATTGGACTTGTTGTACACTGTATGATACAATGGACACGTCTTGTTGGTTCTAATGTGACCCAAAGCGCCACAGGTAGCACACTTTCTGGATGTCGATTTACCCTTTCCTATACCTTTACCGCTCAACCGACCTTCACTGTCAATGTTTGCAGCTGTGATGCCAGGAGAAGACTTCTTCTTTTTCTTTTCCTGCAGCTTTTGCAATTTGGCCAACTCTTCTTCTAGCTTCTTCTTAACCTTCTTGTTTTCTTCCACATCATTGGTGAGCACTAGCTTATCCGTGGCAAGATCTAACGGATCTTCCAGTAGTCTTTTCTGTCTCTTCTTAACATAAAGCTCAACCACTTTAGGGTCCTTGATCACTTCAACCTGTCTTTGCAGAATACCATAAGAATCACGCACCATTCTAGTGATCCTCAAAAATCTCTTCTTCTCAGCAACCTCTGCATCAATCTCTTTGTTTGCATCAGAATAATATTTACTATCACCAAGATCAGCTTCGTCAATAGCACGTGGTTTATCCGAGCTCCTTGCAGAATTGAGCGACCTTTGTTGCTTGTACCACACTTTTGCAATCTCATCGTCATAGAGCTTCTGCTGCATGGCAACATTATATGAATGAGCAGCAGCCGACGATGTACCCTTCTTTTCATCCTTATCCAACGCTTTAGGGGTCGAAGCAATAGAATCACCAGCACCATTGATTGCATTTCTGATGAAACCACCTTTCATTGATGTCCTCAAGAAGGAAATGGCCTCCCCCTTGCCTGATGGTTCCCCATCACCATGGATCTGTAACATTGCTTTGCCCTGGGTGGCATTGATGAAGTTTCTCGTGGTGTTCCAAGGTGCAAGCTGGACCGACAGTGATTCATCGCCGTTGATATCTTTGTCCCTCTTGCTATTGTTAGAGCTTGCTGCTGACTCATCCTTCGTGTCTTTCTTTTCTCTTCTATACGAATCCAGATCCTCCAATCTTTGCTGTCCAGCTTGCATCGCCTCCATTAGAGATATGTCTTCAGGTGTGATCATATTTCTCGTCTCTTCAAAAGATGGTAGCTTCTCACTAGGCTTGATCTTCCAGTATCCTTGATCCTCACCGTTTCTCTGGTACTCCATGAACTCTTTCAACCTCTGTCTGTTCTGCATATCGTTTTGGTCAGGAAAATGATCGGAAACATCCCTCACCAACAATCTCCTTTGTGGACTAGCGTTCAACACTCTATACACTATCATTTTCAACCTGTTTTTCGAAGTGGTTGTGACTTTTCTGGAATGTGGGCCTGGAATCTCGACAACGGGTAAGGTTTGTCCCACAGTGAACATATGATTGATCGATCTCAAAAAGTATTTTTGAGAACTGCCTCCACCTGAGCTTCTCACCAGCAAAAAATCTGTACTCAACGGATCATGCTTGAAAACAGGCGCCCTGATCATGTGATTGTACAAAGTTGGAACGATATTACCAGGTTCGATGAATCCAAAGTTCCAAAATGGAGATCTGTCCTGCACACCAAGAACGTGTGTTTCACCTACAGATAACTTCGGACGTAAGTTGTCATCCTCGTTCATCTTTCTGTAGTAGTTGATCAACTTTGATCCCATACCAAAGTTGTTCATTGCTATTGGGAACTCCTCGCTATATTCCAGCATGAAATATTGGGCAGAATCACCCAATGTCAAATCTGAAGTCTTTTGGAACAACTCCTTAGTTTCTTTACCTTTATCCTTTTTTCTCTTTCTCTGCTTAGGCTTTGAGAACACCATAATGGTGTTTGGCCTCACCGTGAACTGGGATCTATGAGGGAGTCTTGTGTACTTGACAGGTAGTCTAACCTTGTAGTAAGGGTACTGCAATCTCAAAGCTGGAAGCGAATGGTCTATATTCAAGTTGCCGATGGTTGCCCTAATCTTCGACTGATAGTTCTCCTTCAAGATATCGTACTCTCTGTCGTTGGAGATGCTGAATCTCAATTCCAACAGCTTTTCGTTGAGTGGTATGATTGCCCTGTTGCTAGCATTTGCCTTTGGTTCGACCTGTGAGGTGCTGGAGAACAGCATCTTTGGGTCATTCATGTCTAACTTCAAGTTGATCGAGTCGATGTTTAAGGAACCTTCAAAGATCATCTCATCATCAGCATCGTCCCAACCATCCAAGTCAAAGTCAATCTTGAGTCTCTTTGATGGCGGTATTTCGATGTTGGAATCGTTACAGTTGATTATGAGATTATCATCCCAGTCAGCAGTGGAAAGAATCAGGTTCTTATCATAGGAGGTTATCGTTTCCTTTGGAGGTTTTATCTTCGGCTGTTGAGGCTGTACATCTAACACATCCTTTTCGGTAATCGCAACAACTCTCTTTTGTATACTATAGGACTGCCGGCTTCTTTGAGGTTGCAAAAGAGGTTGAGCATGCTGATCTTGCACTTGCTGCTGCTGCTGCTGTAGTTGTTGTAGTTGCCGTTGTTGAATAGACTGTTGGACGCCAGTCTGGCTTGGAGGTTGATGCACTTGTTTGCCGGACATCCGGAATGACTTTCTCGTGTCCGCTTCAAATTCAAAGTGTAATTTGGTAGGCACCAAAGGGCGTACCACAGGAGATGGCGTTTGGTATGTGTAATCAAGAGGCGCAATTGGAAATAGTGACTGCATCTTGAGAGGTTTTCCTCTCTTGAACGAAGGGAAATAGATTGTCAATAGTTTTTCTCTGTTTTTCCTGTCCTGTTCCAAACGCTCCTGCTTAAGTTTGGCTTTAAATTCTTCCTGTACCCTTTTTCTTTCTTCTTCGTTCTCCGAAGCGTCGTCCGATATCAGATCAATACCATCATCCTCTTTGGAAGCTTTTGTCCTATCTTCGTCCTCAATGACTTCGGGGTCTCGTCCTTCTTGCTCACGCTGTTGTTCCTGCTGTTGCTGCATTCCAAAACCAAGACCATCATCATCTTCGTCGCCATCCATTAAATCATTCCCATGTTCAAAGTCTAGATCGTTCAATCCAACGTTGGTATCTCCGCCGGGAACAGTAAATAAACCACTCGGAATGACATCAGCCGCTTCATCTTCATCAACACCTTGCATTGCCTCCTCTTGTAGCTCTTTCAACAAGTCATCCTCGCTCTCCTCTTCAGCATCGTCATCATCATTATTGTCATCCTTGTTCCTCTCGTTGTTTGTCTTTGTCTCTGGCTCTTCTTCTGCCAACTCTTCTTCATCGCTAAAGTCGACAGCATCATCTGTGTGGTATGTTGTCCCATCGAACATTGCATCTAGGTTTGAGAGTCCCAATTGCCCATTCAAAGCAACGTTGTAATCTTCATCGTCACCTTCCGTTGGCATTGTCTTCGTTGTCGACGCAAGTTTTCGTTGCAACGAAGGGTTTCCCTCGTGATCGCTTGCAACCATTGTTCAAAAACTGATACTCTTTAGCCTCCTTGGAGCATTCACTAAACGAATATTGATGGCCAGTAGGTTGTGACTTTTGCGATAATCAGTGTATTTGTAGAGTGTGGAACTGAACTCTCTTGTCGATCAATAAAACCCGTCTCCGTCTTGTCTTACCTTTCACACAGCCTGAATAAACATCTGCCAATAGAGAACAGCGTGCATATAAATGAAAAAGTGCTGGTAAGGTCACGTGTAGTTAAGGATCCCGGCTATTTTCAATCTTCTATCTCTTATAATAAAGGGGAGATACCTGTTTCTTTATGTTTCTTTATGTTTTAGAGCACAAGATCGCTCAATTGGAATTCCACCGGAAGATCTCACTGCCTGAACAAGGATACAATGATTAACAGCGCTTTGAGTCCAGCATTAGTTGGAAAGAATGCCATGGTGGTCTCCTTTAGGAGATATATTTCTGTCATTCCACCAGCCCAAGTCAAGACATTCTTCGCCAAAGCTGAGGAAGCAGGATCCAAGGTGATCCCAGTGGATAGCTCTTGGTATATGCCCAACGTCCCAGTGAATGGATTCCACGAATTTATGAAGCAGAGATTCAACAAGGATTCTGTCTTTTTCGACATTGACAAGATCAGCGACAGATCTAGCAAGTATCCCCACATGCTACCTGGCAAACAACTGTTCGAAGAAGAAGTTGGGAAATTAGGTATTACGAATGACACAAGCCTTCTGATATATGACCAGCAGGGAATCTTTAGTGCTTGCAGGGCAGCATGGATGTTTGAAATATTTGGCCACGATTCTCACAAGATCAACATTCTTAACACCTATCCTGCTTATCTACAAAACTTTGGAGATGCAAACCTAGCAATGCAGGCCAAGAACTTGAACATCACCGGAGACAAACAGTTTGTTTCAACTGCTTCGCCTCATCTCGAGAGCAAATATTCCGCCGAATTTGATGCATCAAAAGTGGTCTCCTTCGAACAGTTGCTAAAGTTGGTGGAAGATGGAAAGATTGGTTCCGAGTATACGTTGATCGATGCTAGGCCAAGGAATAGATTTACAGGTGAAGCACCAGAACCGAGACCTGGTTTATCGTCAGGCCACATACCAAATGCAAAGAACTTGCCATTCAACGAGTTGCTTACCCCAACTAAGTCATTCTTGTCCATAATGACTATCAACAAGAAGCTGAAAGAATTGGATATTGACGACTCTAAGCCAATCATCGTTATGTGTGGCACTGGTGTCACCGCTTGTGTCGTTAGGACGGCACTACAGATGGCTGGTTTGAGTTCAGATAATATCTCAGTTTACGATGGCTCTTGGACTGAGTGGGCCCAAAGAGCAGAGAATCACATCGTTAAAGAGGTGTGAGTTACAGTTAATATTGTATAAGTCATGAGGAATAAAATGTAAACCCTAGAAACGTATACGATCAAGATGTCTTGTGATTGTCTTATTGATCGATAGACAATTGTTTTAAAAGGCGAATTCAAAATCAAGATATTTCATATCGGTGAAAACACTTTTTAACCAACCAACGTTCCTACACCACTCGTCATAGCCACTGTCACTTGTATGATTTAAGAGTTTTACCTCAAACAACTCTACTATCTTCATAAACTTGACACTCTCGCCAGTATCAATCAAACTGATCATGAACTCCACAAATAAGCTTAGATCCAGTTCATTTGGACCTTCAATATCAACCACGGTGAAATCAAGCCATTGACTCAACTTACCCAGCAGCCGGTCAAACTCGCAAAGAGGAATATTTTGAAACCTAGTTTGACATCTGTCCAAAACCAATTCAGAATTTATCAAAACTGGTTCCTTCTTTGGAATTAATTTGCGTTTGGAAGGGGACAACAAGTTAACTATATCGTTTCTCTTATACCTTTTCCTCGGCGAATGAATAGGGGTCAAGCTGCGCTTGTAAGTCTGCCCTCTTGGAAGGCTTCTCTCGTTGAGCTCGATTCTAAGTTCTCTTTGAATTTCTGGAGGAAGTTCGTTGAAAATCTCCCAATTGATCTCATTTTCCTGGATTTCGAACACTTGCGCCTTAGCAACTTCCTTGAGTGGCGGCTGTCTTGCCAGTTGTTTCACAGATGTATTCAAAGATGGACGTACATTCAGGACAGATTGGACATTTGCCACGTTGCTGGTGTCCCTACTCTTGATATCAGAAGTCATCATATTATCCACTTCTAATTTAGGAGTATTTCGAGCAAAATCCTTGCTAGTTCTCTTGAAAGGTAGTTTCATCTGGTTAACATCTCTGCTTGATGGCCGAATCTTGTCATCAGTGGTTAGCTTATTCAACATGATGGCCACACCTCTCAACTCTCTTGGATTGACATTCATCACTCTCCACAGGTACTTCAACTCATTACTGAGCAAACCACTCTCCCTAGTGTTAACACCGATTTTGGAACTCCTGGAGACAAAATCACAGAGTCCCATTCCCAGATATTTAGGAGGTTCAATGGGTGCAGATGCTTGTCTGGTGGCCAACTTAAGAGTGATCGAGGATCCAACCATTCTGATCTTCATCAATCTCTTGTTCATCTCCTTTGCTAAACGGGACAAAAATTCCTCGACTTGAGCATCTGTATCAAAGCGGATCCCCCAATTGACATCAATGGATACAGACTTTCTAGTGTACTTTTCAGGATCAGATATGATGTCTATGGATGTATCATCCACACCCCTAGCATAAGAGTAAACAGTCTCACCAGTTTTCAAACCTAGAATCTCGATCAATCTATCCTTGGTCATACGCTGTATCTTCCCCAATGTTAAATTTTCACTTCCAACAGATGACTCCAGCTTTGCGCACATCTGGGAGCCAACACCTGGTAAGTCTCTGAAGTTGATATCTTCCAAAAACTCTAGCTTTTCATCATCAACTACTCTGAAAACTCCGTCCGGTTTGGCTTTACGCAGTGACAACTTTGCTAGCAGCACGTTGGGCCCACACCCACAACTAACCGAACAGCCAGTTGCCTTTAATATATCATTCTTGAATCTCTGGATCAACTCCATGGGATTTACCACCTCGGATAAACTGGTGATATCAATCAAAGCCTCATCAATGGAGACAGGAAGGATGGAATCAATGTCTAATCCTAACAGCATCTCATAAAACTTCTGCGAGATTCTCTCGTAGTCATCAAACTCATACTTCAAGCATATCAAATTTGGACAATTCATCTTGGCATGTTTCAACCACATTCCGTTTCGGCATCCTTTGGACCGGGCAACGTAGTTGCAAGAGGCGATTTCTGAATTCCCACCACCGTGAGTGACACATATAGGGTACTTTGTTATATCTATTGGTGGCTCGTGGACTAGTGCCGATACCGTTGCGAAAAAACAATCAAAGTCAATATGCGCAATCACTCTCTCTGTGGAAGACTGCTTTAGAGAACGTGATCCTCCAGTCTCTCTTCTGCTTTTAAGTGTGTCTATTGCTCTTCTCAAGAAGTCCGATCTAAGGTCAGACTTCCAAGTGCTCAAGTGATGAAGCCGGGACTTGACAAAAAAAGTTTCCAAAAAATCAGGATGTTTGGCATCGACTACAGCATTAACGTCATGCGCACCGGTATCTTTCACCTCCGGAGGGGCAAGATCTGTCATTTCATTATCATTCTCATGTAAAAGGTGGGTATCATCATCTTCTGTGATCCCCACTGCTTCTAACGTATCAGGAAGACCCGGTGGCTGCTCGCTGACATTTTCAGTTGTGCGTTTAAACGCTATCTTTGCCTGACCAAAGTCGTTATTGATTAGCATGAAGTCACTCCAATGGAGCAATTTGCCTTGCTCTATACTCTTGAGAATCCAATCTGGCTTGACAACTTTATAGTTTCTAAATTCCAACCGTTTTCTGGGTGTCAAATTTTCAGCAATTATATGTGTCGCGTTACCCTTTGCTCCTAAAAAGTGCAAAAATCTACCGCCGTGAAGAATAATCAATTTGTGCAATTCGGATATATCAGGTGAAGTCTTCCCGTTAACGTGAACAACACAACTCTTGAAGATTTGAGGATATTCAATCTTCTTCGCTTTCTTGATAAACTCAACATATTCTTCATCTTGCTTTTGCTGCTTCCTATGTTTGTTGTGGAAATAGGTCTCATAGTCTCCAAACTCGAGCTGCTGCTCTTCATCATTTTCATCTTGAGCACTATAATCGTCTTCCTGCTCGCTGTGCTCATCTTGATCAAGCAGCTTTGAAGACGTTTCATTGCTTGGGTTCTCAGTAATTTGCGCGTTGAATGGTGCTAGCTGATTTTTGAAAGAATGCATGCCTAGATCAGTGGTCTTACTCACCTCTTTCTTCACAGGAATCAACAGATGTTGCATGACCTGCGACTCGTGGAATGAATCCCACTCAAATGATTTCTCCGAGTAAGCCTGTGAAGTCACTTGCTGCGGATGCTCAAGCATCACGGGGGACTCAGTGTTGGTTGACCGGGACACAATCATCGAATCATTGTTCTGCTTGATCACAGTACTCTGTGAGAGCAAATGCTGCTGGCTCAACTTGTTAACGAATGAGATGAACTCAGCATCGTTCATCGATCCCCAATCGGTCGACTGACGAGTCTCGATGGAAGCCACATCAATCGCCTGTTGATCGTCGAGTTTGTCTTCATGGAAGGATCCAGGCTCAGAAGATGCAATTTCAACCTTCTCGGTAACTTCTGCAGCGTTGGTGTGATTGGTGCCCAAGTTCTGTAAGAGTTGAATGACTTCTGAATCGTTGACGGAACCCCAATCGTCTTGGGTAGTAGAATTGATAGAGGTGTCGGCCATGATTAGCTGTCGGTAAAATCCGTTATTTCACCATCTTTTCAACACAGACAAATAATGAAAAGTATATTCTAACCTCTCATTGAATACCTTAGGGTAAATTGTAATCAGATATTATTGATCAACATCAATCACAACTGGCAAACGGTTGAAAAGAATGAGCTTTAGATCTGTTCGCCATCATTCCTCTCCACATCCCCTCCCCAAACGCCAAAATAGGGAGAACAAACCAATAACGTAATATCTTACGCAACACTATTTGTTTATTTAATGTACACTGCCGTGAAAAGTATAATATTAAAATTTTTTAAATTTTTTATCTCTTTTGCTCCTTTAACCTTCTTTTTCAGATCAACAAGACCTTGTTCTTGTTCTTAGATCTTTCTTGCCTCTTCGTTCATTTTAAAACTCACAGTCGAAGATTGAAAAGGTCTTGATATAACTGAGATTTGTTACTTGGCCAAAGCAAGAGACTCCGAATTGCGTCCTCTATAGCTTGTTCAATCCCAGTTTTCCCTCACATTCACCTCAACCTGAGCACAATAGAGAACTATAACTGAAAGGCAACAATTAGATAGCACCATGGATTCGCAGCAAACAAACAAGGCTCACAGAGGAGCCTCGACAAAGACACCTGCGAAAAAGAAGCTTCATTCCCAAGGAAAGAATGCCAAAGCGTACGCAGTGGCCAAGCCAGGCAAGTTGCAAAAACAGGCAAAGAGAACAAGTGAGATGACTGAGAGAAAGATGCACGTCCCAATGATCGACAGAACACCGGATGACGACCCACCCCCAATTATTGTTGCTGTAGTTGGCCCTCCCGGTACGGGAAAGACTACTTTGATCAGGTCGCTAGTCAGAAGATTGAGTAAGACGACACTAACTGACATTAAAGGTCCCATCACGGTCGTCAGTGGGAAGAGGAGGAGGTTGACTTTTATAGAATGCTCAAACGATATGAACTCAATGGTTGACATTGCCAAGATTGCGGACTTGGTCTTACTAATGATCGATGGTAACTTTGGATTTGAGATGGAAACGATGGAGTTTTTGAACATTGCACAACATCACGGTATGCCTAGAGTGTTAGGTGTCACCACCCATTTGGACCTTTTCAAGAAGCAGGCAACGTTGAGAGCATCCAAGAAGAGATTAAAGCAGAGATTCTGGACAGAGGTGTATCAAGGTGCCAAGTTGTTTTACCTTTCTGGTGTCTTGAATGGTAGGTATCCAGACAGAGAGATGCTTAACTTGACTAGGTTTTTGTCAGTCATGAAGTTCAGACCATTGAAATGGAGAAACGAGCATCCGTACTTACTAGCAGACAGAGTTGTCGATTTGACACATCCTTCACTCATCGAGAAGAATCCAAAGATTGATAGAAAGATAGCAATATACGGTTTCCTCCATGGAACACCTCTACAGCAATCGAATTCGAGAGTCCACATAGCAGGTGTAGGCGATTATACTGTGTCCCATGTTGAGAAGCTACCAGACCCATGCCCGACACCATACTTTGAACAAAGATTGGAAGAGATCGAAAGAGAGCAAGAGAAGTTAGCCGAGGAGAATGGTGTCGAACCAGTTAAGAGACACAGGCGCAGAAAGAGATTGGAGGATAAGCAAAAGATCATCTACGCTCCAATGTCTGATGTCCATGGCGTTTTGATCGATAAAGATGCAGTTTACATAGACATTGGAAAAGAGTCTTTTACCGAAGGTGAGGAGAGTGGACTGGGTGAAAAGATGATGACCAACCTGCAAAAAGTTAACGATATCTCTGATCTAAGAGATAGCAAATCAAGTGGTATTCGCCTGTTTAGTGAAGGTCCTGAATTGACCGCTGCCGACGATGAAGAAGAAGATGAAGAAGATGAGGCGCTACTAGGTGAAACCGGCAGAAAGACACTAAGACATGCAAGAGTGCAGGGCAAACCACTGGATGCTGAAGCTATTGAAGATAACGAGGATGATGAAGATGATGAGGACAACTTCGACTTTGACGAGGAGGAGGATGATAAGGCAAGATCCAGAAGACCGCGTTTCGAAGTAGTTGACGACGCTGAAGCAAGGGACAGAAATGAAAAGCTCCAATTTGAATCCGACTCCGAGTTTGAACTGAGCGATATCGACAACCCAGAAGATACCAACACCAAATGGCAAAGGATGGGATCAAAGATGAAGCATATGGAAATTAAGAGAACTTGGAATATCAACAAGTTAATTTACATGAACAACATTGACCCAGCAGATGCCATTGCCAGATGGAGAGAGGAAGAGGCTCAACTTTCCAACGATGTTTCAGAGTCAGATGACGAAAAAGTGGACCAAATTGAGGATGATGAAGATGATGGGTTTTTCACAAAGAAGGATACCGGTTCCACATCTAAGGCTGAACAGGATATAACCAAGCAGAAATTTGAATCTTTGGAAGTGCTTCAATCCAAGTGGCAACCTAACAGCCATGCCATCAAAAATCTACAGAAGAGGTTCTTTTTATCTCCAAAGCAAAGGATAGAGGCCGACAGAGCAGCACTGAAAGTCCAAAATGGCGAAGATGAAGAGGATGCTGTGTATGGTGATTTTGAAGATTTGGAAGAGGAAGAAGATGCTGATGGCTCATCACACGCAGGTGAAGACGAAGAGGCACAAGAAGAAGACGAGGAGGACGACTTTGCTGATTTTGAAGCTGAAGAGGTCAAGGATGAAATGGGACTTGGCCGCGACCACGACGAATTCAACTCTGAAGCCGACTCCGACGAAGAAGAAGAAGAAGTGGATGAGGGCCAACTTACCATCGAGGAGCAAAGACTCCGTAATGCCAAGAAGAAGGAGAAGTTAAGACAACAGTTTGAAGAGGAGGAAGGAGAGTTTGGTAAGGCTGAGAACGATCCATTTTCCGAGCATGACACTTGGTACGAGTTCCAAAAGGCCAAGATGGCAAAACAGCTTGAGATCAACAAGTCTGAACTTTCAACGATGGACGATGAAACAAGGGCCAAAATTGAAGGTTACAATGCTGGGTCTTACGTGAAGCTTACTTTTGAAAGCCTACCTATGGAATTCATCGAAAATCTCAACCCACGCTTCCCAATTGTCATTGGTGGTTTGCTTCAAACGGAAGAAAGGTTTGGGTTTTTGAATGTCAGAATCAGAAGACACAGATGGCACAAGAAGATCCTCAAGTCTAACGACCCGTTGATCTTGTCGTTGGGTTGGAGAAGATTTCAGACCATGCCTATCTACACCACCTCTGACTCTAGAACCAGAAACAGGATGTTGAAGTATACACCTGAACATACTTACTGCTTCGCCACGTTCTACGGTCCGCTGGTTGCTCCAAACACCACTTTCTGTGGTGTGCAGGTTGTTTCGAAGCAACATACAACAGGTTCATTCAGAATCGCAGCCACTGGTATCGTGGAAGACTTGAATGCCGATGTTGAGATTGTGAAGAAGTTGAAGCTAGTTGGTCACCCGTACAAGGTTTTCCGTAACACTGCATTCATCAAGGATATGTTCAGTTCGGCATTGGAAGTTGCCAAGTTTGAAGGAGCATCAATTAAAACTGTGTCTGGAATCAGAGGTGAGATCAAGAGAGCCCTCTCTAAACCTGAAGGTCATTACAGGGCAACTTTTGAGGATAAGATATTACTTTCTGATATTGTTTTCTTGAGAACGTGGTATCCTATCGAGCCTAAGAAATTCTACAATCCTGTTACCTCGTTATTGCTTTCCGATAAGGAGAATTGGCAAGGAATGAGACTCACCGGTGCCGTTAGGGCCTCGATGAACATTGAGACTCCAATGAATCAAGATTCCGCATACTCAAAGGTGGAAAGACAAGAGAGGAAGTTCAATCCCTTGAGGGTCCCAAAGGCGATCCAGGCCAACCTACCATTCAAGTCACAGATCCATCAAATGAAGAAACAAAAGAAGGAGACTTACCTGAACAAGAGAGCCGTTGTCCTCGGAGGCGATGAGAAGAAGGCAAGATCTTTGATTCAGACCGTTCAGACGATTAAAAAGGATAAGGACGAGAAAAAGAAGGCCAAAAAGATGGAGAAGAACAAGGAACGTTTGAAGAAGCTGGCCAAGGTTGAAGAATTCAGAAGGGATAAGGATAAGGAGAGAAAGAAGGAGTTCTTCATGAAGGAGGGTAAGAAGAGAAGTCTTGGCGCCAGTGAAGGTTCAAGCAATGCATTTGGTAAGAAGAGAAGGGTTTGACACTCTTGATGTATGTGTGTGTATGTATGTACGCCACTATATTGTAACCCAAAATGAATATAGAAATAATGCTGTGTATCTTAATTAGATTCCATTAAATATGAATAATAACAGGAGAGGAGGCAAAGATAAGAAAAAGAGGGAGATGTATGAAGAAGACAGTTAATTCCAAGAACAAAATCAAAGTGACTCACACAGAGAGAAAGAGAGAGGTAAAGGAAAAGACGAGCATGTGTAAAAAAGGAAAACAGATTAGACAATTAAGCAGATATGGGAGCAGAGGGGAGGGAATGTGAATCATGACCCGGCATAAGCGTAGTATCACTTTTCAAATGTACTGTGACAACCATCTGAACCCTTCACCGTAACCTTGCCTCATAACGATGGAACACATAAACACTTCAACTGGTCTAACGTTACCGTCCAAAGGAACCTTACCCTTACCGGTGGTATTGTACAAGCCTAAAAAGTGTCTCAAATCGCTCTCGTTGACAGCCTTAGGCGTATCGATCTTGTTACCCAAGATCAAGAATGGAACCTTTGAAAGCTCTTCAATCTCAAACAATGCATCCAATTCGGTCTTTGACTCTTCAAATCTTTCAGAATCGGCAGCATCGACAAGGTAGACGATACCGTTCACCTCTGGGAAGTAGTCCTTCCATAATCTTCTTGCCTGCTGATGACCACCTAGATCGAACGTTGTGAATCTGACATTACCGATGGACAATTCTTCGGAGGTTGGGTGTAGCGTTGGCTGTAGGGTTGCCATTCTGTCGTTCTTTAGCATGTGAAGTAGGGTGGTCTTACCAGCGTTATCCAAACCTAGGAAGAGTAGTTTGGCGTGCTTGTTCCACAAACCTAGGGAAGCTAATAAATCTTGGACTGTTTTGAAGGGATATGGGGTATGAATGATGACGAGGATAAAATTGAGGAAGAACAAAAACATAGCTTGCATAGAAGAAGGTAGCATCAAATCAGCAGGTTCTGACTGGGAGAAAAAAGCATCATTGGTGTGACACTTTAACCGTTGATCTATACATGTTGAGACAGTAGGTTGTGCTTCAAGATCCAGAGCCGGATAAGGGCAGTTGGTGGATTAGTTCTCCATTGGAACACATGCCAGTTTTTTTATCAGAATCGGAATCAGAATAAGAATCAGAATCAGGCTGGGGATCATCAAATCAGTGGACGACTGACGTATCAACAGAGATCCCAATGATGTCGATCTTGATCAACTGTACCTCGAGATGTGATATTGAATTTCCTACGCTTCTTCATATGACAAGATTTGTTTGTAGTTCGAATTCTCGCCATCGAATCAAATCAGTTGAGTTGTTAGTATAAGAGGCTTGTTGTGAGATCAGGGGCTGATCTAAAAGTGGTCACATGCTGTGCTGATGCGACTACCACTTGCAAGAGAGAGAGAGAGAGATAGAAAGTACATACACCATTCGAAAACCCACATTGTGTACTATGTATATGCGATCTGAAGATGGTTTATACCGTTATAGTTAAAGCAATTGTGTAGATGTGTTAGTGTTAGTGTGAGTAATCCAGCAGATAGATGTATAACTCTGATAAAGGTTCTCTCAACTTGAAGGAGTCGATTGGTGCACAGTGCAAACACAGGTGTTGTTGCTGGCAAGACAGCAAAGTCAATCGATGATGAAATTCTACGAAAAAACTATGTACACACCCGTGCACCATCAGTGGATCTGCCTCTTTTCCTCTTTCTTCCAAAGTGAAGTGAAGTGAAGTAAACTGAACACGTTAAATGTTGTCCCTAAGAACACTAAACAGGAGAAAAGAAGGATCAATAACTTCCTATCAACACACACCAGACACTTACTTGAACATACCTGTCCATCCCAATTGTCACTATCTGCGTTGATAATTGCCATCATCTAAACTCAATTGTTGGTATTTTTGTCATCACCACCACTCATCAGATAGGAAGACAGATAGATCCACCTTTTGGCTGATCAAGATAGACTTGGCCATTGAAGTTACATCTATCACAATGAAGCTCAACATAAAGGTATGTACCACCGTCTTGCTGCATTTATTTTTTATTCAATTGACGAATCAACAAACGGACTAGCACTAACACCCCTTTATTTCTCTTCATTACTGCAGAAAATATCAAGTACGAGGTCAGACCGTGTCAAGGGAATCGACTTCCATCCAACGGAACCTTGGGTCCTCACCACCTTATACAGTGGTAAGATCGAAATCTGGTCATATGAGACCTCAACAATTGTGAAAACCATTGATGTCACAAACGTTCCCGTTAGAGCAGGTAAGTTTATTGCAAGAAAGAACTGGATTGTTGTTGGATCGGACGATTTCCAAGTGAGAGTCTACAACTACAACACAGGAGAGAAGATCGCACAGTTTGAAGCACATCCAGACTACATCAGATCCATTGCTGTCCATCCCTCGAGACCTTATGTTTTAACTTCCTCGGATGATTACACCATCAAACTATGGAACTGGGAAAGCAATTGGAAGCTAGAGCAAACTTTCGAAGGACATCAACACTACGTCATGTCTTTGGCTTTCAACCCTAAAGATGTCAACACTTTTGCATCTGCATGTTTGGACAAATCCGTCAAGATTTGGTCATTGGGTTCAAAGGTTCCAAACTTCACCCTCTTGGCTCCAGAATCTAAAGGTTTCAACTATGTCGACTACTACCCTCATGGGGATAAACCATACTTGTTAACTTCATCCGATGACAAAACAGTCAAGGTTTGGGATTATCAGACAAAATCTTGTGTTGCAACTTTGGAAGGTCATCTATCAAACGTTTCATTTGCAGTCTTCCACCCAGAACTACCGTTGATCATCTCCGGTTCTGAAGATGCATCAATCAAAGTTTGGAATTCAAACACATACAAGCTCGAAAAATCTCTCAACTACTCGATGGAAAGAGCATGGTGTGTTGCCACGAGAAAAGGTTCCAGTTTGATCTCGGTTGGCTTCGATACAGGCCATGTTGTCGTCCAACTGGGTGATGACAAACCATTGCTATCCATGGATCCAATGGGTAAAGTGATCTGTTCCAAACATACCGACATCTACAACTCTGTCATCAAGGCATCAGATGCTCAACTGGAGGATGGTGAAATCTTGCCATTGACTCAAAAGGAGCTAGGAACGATTGAAATCTTCCCAAGTTCTCTAAGCCATTCTCCAAACGGTAGGTTTGTCACCGTTACCGGTGATAACGAATACATCATCTACACAGCTCTAGCATGGAGAAACAAGATGTATGGTCAAGCGTTGGACTTTGTCTGGGCTCAAGATTCAAATTACTATGCCATCAGGGAATCAACCTCAAGCGTTAAGATTTTTAAAAATTTCAAGGAGAAGACTTCAGGACAGGTTGATCTGATCTATGCTGCCGATAAGATCTTTGGTGGTACTTTACTAACGATCAAATCTGAAGGATTCGTCTCGTTTTACAACTGGGAATCGGGTGAGCTTGTCAGAAGAGTGGACGTTGAGGCCGAGGATGTCATTTGGTCCGAAAATGGCGAGTTGGTCTTGATCATCACCTCCGATTCTGCATATGCCTTGAAATTTGACAAGGATGTCTTCCAAGAGCACGTTACAAATGGTACCGTTGATCCTCAAGAAGGTTGTGAGGATTCCTTTGAGATCTTGTACGATGTCCAAGATCAAATCGTTAGTGGTAAGTGGGTCGGTGATGTTTTCATATATACCTCGACGTCAAATAGGTTGAACTATCTAGTTGGAGGATCCATAAATAACTTGGCCCATTTCGACAAGACAATGTATCTATTGGGCTACTTGCCAAGGGATAACAAGGTCTACGTTGCCGATAAGGATGTCAACATCACCTCATACTACTTATCCTTGGCAGTGCTAGAATTCCAAACTGTTGTTCTTAGAGGTGAGTTGGACCAAGCGGATGAGCTTCTCGCCAATGTCGACACCAAGGATTTGACAAAGATTGCAAGATTCTTGGAGCAACAAGGCTTCAAGGAGAAAGCATTGGAGATTTCTAACGATTCTGAGCAAAAGTTTGAATTGGCCGTGGACACACTCAATTTGAAACTAGCCGAGGAGATAGCGACTAAGGACAACACTCCCCACAAGTGGAAGAAGTTGGGTGACGTTGCTTTGACCAACTGGAACTTGAAATTGGCCATCAAGTCTTTTGAAAACTGTAAGGATTACCAATCGTTGCTTCTACTATACACATCTATCAATGATACGAGAAACTTAAAGAAACTTTCTGAGTCTTGTGTCGCAGAGGGTAAATTTAACCTCGCATACTCTGCATCTTGGTCTGCAAACGACTTGAGCAGCTGTTTGAAGGTGTTACAGTTGACAGACAGATTTTCAGAGGCGTCCATTTTGAGCTTGACGTACACAG
This sequence comes from Ogataea pignaliae, assembly GCA_030570775.1. Classification (NCBI taxonomy): domain Eukaryota; kingdom Fungi; phylum Ascomycota; class Pichiomycetes; order Pichiales; family Pichiaceae; genus Ogataea; species Ogataea pignaliae. The sequence continues at coordinate 65,598 of JAJLWO010000048.1, read as the reverse complement.
GAGACTCAGAATTGGTTGATGAAAACGTTGAACTTTGGAAGGAACATTTGAAAAAAGAGGACAAACAAAGTCTGAGCGAGAGGCTCTGCACTGTGAAGAGCGATACGAATAAGTTCCCAATGCTAGGTGGAGCAGCAGCAGAAGCAGCAACAGCAGCCGTGGAAACTGGCGATAACTTGATTGATTTACAGGAGACTGCTGAGGTGGAAGATGGGGAGGATACCCCTGGCGAGGTAGATGAAAGCAAGGAGGAGGAAGATGAATAGACAGCTTTTGCACGCTTTCTCCATCACTAATAGATTTGGAGGGTGAAACCATCAATTCATCATTAAGTTTCCTTTCTAACCATTTTTTACGTCTCATAATTTTTGTTTTCCCTGTTTACTATCCTTCACTTTTTCTTGATCTTCTTTTGTTTGCCGCCTCTCTTTTTTTCTACTTGAATGCTGTCTTCTGTACCGTTCTTTCTTGTTTCCGTGTTTTCTTTGTTCCTACAATAGTCACATTTGATTTCTTTACATGTATACCAAAAATTCAGACCATTAGAAGACAATTATTTTGTGCGATCGATCATTTATTCATTTTCACTCGTAAAAAATCATGAAGTTTTTTTTTTTCAATCCGTATATTTACAGGTTCTAATTATATCAGTAACTCTCAGGCACTTTTAAAAACGGCCAACTTGTCAATCTTATAATCCAACTTATCCAAGCAGACAAAGTAACACTCTTTACTCTCACTCCTGCAAGCACTAGGCTTGAACCTATGAACCTTCCTAAAGACATGCTTTAATCTAATCTCCAAAAACTTGTCCTCTTCACCGGTGAAAAACTTGACAACCATACATCCACCCTTTTTCAACAGATCAATGGAAACGATCAAAGCGGCATCGCATAAATCCACCGAAGTAAGGTGGTCTTTAAATGCCAACCCAGTAGTATTAGCCATCCTTTTATATGGATTGTTAGTAGTTGAATTCGAATATCCTGAAACTTGCAAAAAAGGTGCGCACATATCACTTAGCACAACATCAATTGGAAAATCAAACTTGATTGAAGTCCCATCGTTATCATTATGCTTCTTCCTCCTTTCCAACCTTTCCTTTTCTTCCTGTTCTTCCAATGTGCTGAGCCGTTGTTCAGACTGCACTATTCCAACCTCGTTTAGATCCAACTGTCCCAATGCCATACTAGTAACGGAAACAATCCCACTGTCATCTGCTTCGCCATTTTTGTCATTAGCATTGGCGTTTGTATTGGAATGCATCAATCTCAATTCATTCTCCTTCAACGCCATATCAAAAAACAGCTTGATTCTATCGTGCGTTGCCCTGCTTAGGACGTTACCTTGAATGCTGGAGCAGCCACTAGGAGGTTGATAGCATAGGATATCAACACCTAGTATGTTTGAACCTTTGGCGCATTTGTCCAGGCAGACCTGATTCCAAGCTCCTGGAGCAGCACCTAGATCCAGCACATTTTGAATAGCATTGGAGTCCCTTTTGAAGATGTGGAATTTGTCGTTGATTTGGAGCAGTTTGAAAGCTGCTCTTGATTTTAAGTTGAGCAGTTTGGCTTCTCTTGTGAATCCATCACCTCTTTGTCTTTGGAGCCATCTTGAAGATGAGGCGGATCGAGATTTGGAAGAGTAGTGTTGATATTGTTGATGCTGTTGAAGGGATCGGGATGAAGATGGTGCTGAGGTTGAGTTTGATGATAGCCTTGGGAGCAGCAGACGGGAAACTGGTGGTTTGGAAAACTTATAGAAGAGTTGCCGACTGACTGTCGGTGCATTTATTACCATCATATTATGAACATTGATTTGATGGAACGATTCATTGAATGATTGCATTTGATGTCAATATTGAATCCAGCAGTATCGGATATACTTGAAGTTTTAAATTAACTGAAAAGTCCGAAATAGATAGTCGATAGATAGATAGATACTCCCACGTGATTGAAATCATGTGTCATCACCTATAATTTTAAATACTACGCCACATATGATATACTTGGCGCATGCGAACTCAAGAATAATCACGTGACAAATATAAGGGTTATGAGACCTGAGATTTCAGAGCGAGAGAGAGAGAGAGAGTGGAAAATTTTAATTTTTCAGTGTGTGTTCATTCACCGGTTGTAGTAGTAAGTAATACTTACAGTACTGCTTCAATGCTTCAATGGTGAACCCCGTTAGTCAGTCAGTCCTCTGTATGTCTCATCTCTGGATACTACTTGAAACCGAATCTCTCCAGACTCCTTTGATTGTCTAACCAGCATCGTGTGCTCTAAACGTTAGAATTCCTTTAAGAGGTCTTTATCGTCGACAAGAACCAATTTTTAATTCATATTAAGAATCGGTATTACCTACTAGCAGGGAGACAATCAATCTTTTATATTACAAAATGTCCAAGATTAGTACCACTCAAGTTAGAGAGAACGTTCAACAAGTGTTGAAGTACTCCACCGAGACCAAGAAGAGAAACTTCTTGGAAACCATCGAACTACAAGTTGGTTTGAAGAACTATGATCCTCAAAGAGATAAGCGTTTCTCAGGTTCCTTGAAGCTTCCAAACGTTCCAAGACCAAACATGACCATCTGTATCTTTGGTGATGCTTTCGATGTCGACAGAGCCAAGTCTCTAGGTATCGATGCCATGTCCGTTGATGACTTGAAGAAGTTGAACAAGAACAAGAAGTTGATTAAGAAGTTGGCCAAGAAGTACAATGCTTTCGTTGCCTCTGAAGTTTTGATCAAGCAAGTTCCAAGATTACTTGGTCCTCAATTGTCCAAGGCTGGTAAGTTCCCAACCCCAGTTTCCCACAACGATGACTTGTACGCCAAGGTCACCGATGTCAAGTCCACCATCAAGTTCCAATTGAAGAAGGTTCTATGTTTGGCCGTTGCCGTTGGTCACATTGAAATGGAAGAGGATGCTCTAGTTTCCCAAATCATGATGGCTATCAACTTTTTGGTTTCCTTGTTGAAGAAGAACTGGCAAAACGTTGGTTCCCTTGTTATCAAGTCTTCCATGGGTCCAGCTTTCAGATTGTACTAAGCGTGTTATGTGTTACAACAACAATTTAATTGGATCCGTTTCTTTCGTTAGAAAAGGATCCGTTATATAGTTTAATATAATTTTAGTCATTTGAAAAGTGTGATTGAGTAGTAGATTTTCCACAATCTCTTATTTGTTTCGATTTGCTCGCCTATCATTCACCTTGATCGGTATCTTGACGGTAAAAGAGGTTATTTTATAAAGCTATAGAAACCGTTTGAAAGTAGTGCAGTATAATAGATAGAACACATAATCTATATCCCGTTTTCTCAAGATCGTATTGCACAACACAGCCTCAGCCCCGGGATCAAGGGGCTGCCTAACCCGACAAAAAGACAGAGAAGCGAATATATGGCAATGTATTACGTAACCCACATAATTTGCCGTATCAGTCAGTCAATGAATGCAGCACCAAATTGAAAGCAGCACCACAGAGAGAGAATGAGAGAGAGAGAGAGAGACAGCTAATACAACCCTTTGACTGTTTGCAAGAGAACAACCAACCAACAACACTTCCATCCAAATATCTACATCTGCTCACTCACTAGACCAATTGATAAGCTAACATCCAATAGATCCATCTTCAAGACTATACAACCAAGTAATATTCAACAACAACTCCATTATATAATCTGCAATGTCTGATCTTTGGTAAGTCTCCTCCAACTACTCCAGCAACCGCGCCGGTATTCAACTTCTCCCACTCCACAACTCTTACACAATAGATTCAAGCCTATTTCTGAACTGGAAAATACAAAGCCGTAGGCTCTGAAAACATTGCTTGAGAGTATCACTTGTTGGATCCATGTTTGGTCCATGGATGAGGTGGATTGCAAATACTTAGATATAGGACTTAGGGGTTTAACCTGATCGATCACAAAAACAGATAGTCACGATCACCAACATAACTCACCCACAACTCCAAGCAATTTAACCCTAATCAATTCCTGGCAATACTTCCAACTAATAGATAAGAATATACATACTTGCCCTTTGCCACTCTCATAATACGCCCTCTTTCCTCCACCTTGAAATACTAACATCCTTCGATTCACACAACAGTCCTGTTTACGCTCCATTCTTTGGCTCCATTGGTTGTGCCGCCGCCATCATCTTTACCTGCTTCGGTGCCTCCTATGGTACTGCCAAGTCCGGTGTTGGTATCTGTGCCACTTGTGTCCTTAGACCAGACTTGTTGATCAAGAACACCGTTCCTGTCATTATGGCTGGTATTATTGCCATTTACGGATTGGTCGTCTCTGTCCTTATCTCTTCGTCGTTAAAACAACAGCAGGCCCTATATACCGGTTTCATCCAACTTGGTGCTGGTTTGTCCGTTGGTTTGTCCGGTTTGGCTGCCGGTTTCGCCATTGGTATCGTTGGTGATGCTGGTGTTAGAGGTTCTGCCCAACAGCCAAGATTGTTCGTTGGTATGATTTTGATCTTGATTTTCGCTGAAGTTTTGGGTTTGTACGGTTTGATTGTTGCCTTGTTGTTGAACTCTAGAGCTAACCAAGATGTTATCTGTTAAGCGTTGGATAGGCCCGAGCACTTGAGAAAGAGGAGATGGATAAATGTTTTAGTGGAAACTCCTCCATCTTGCTCATCCGTTGATCCTTATTTCATCCATTTCAAGTGTTCACTTGGCCAATCCATAATAACAACCACCAAAACAAATCAAAACAAAAAAATCATGAGAAAAGGGAGACTTCGAATTGAGGATCTGTTGTTCCTATCGTCAACATATCCCAACCCTTATAAACTACAACTACCTTCTCTCTCTTCCACATACTTTTTCTTACTTTTGCTTTCCGCCCCCTTCTTTATTTTTCTTGGCCTATCTTTTTGTACTTTCTCCATTTCTTTTATAATTTTTTTCTTGCAGTACATAAAACTATCTCTATAGCAATCTCCAAATTAATTTTTGTCTGCTTGGACTAAGTAAAATCCGTATGATGAACAGTCGATTTGATAATACATAAACTGCCAATAGCCAAGATATTGCCTAGTTATAAATCAGGCATCAGCTTCAACCATCTCGACAAGTCGTCAGGAATGTCATTCCAGTCCAATTCCAACCTCAGCTTCTTTCTATCCCTCGAAGAGCAACGTAACAGATCAATATTGACTTCACCCGTGACGGTATCTATCAGATTCTGGTTATTCAGTATGATAACCTCATCATCAGTGTCATCTTCTTGGTCTTCTTCTCCCTGATCAGTGATTCCCTCGTTCTCCTTCCGGATTAGTTCAACTAATGGGTGATAAGCAACAGGCAAGTTCAACGGTTTATAATCCTCAATAAACTTCAGTCTCCACAGTAACGACCAATGCACCTTGATCTTCCGTGGTAAACTTCTTGCTCTTCCGAAGTTTGGATAAAAGATACGTCTCCACTTCCCCTCTTTATTCTCGATGAAGTATCCAATGGGCAAGATTTCAACTAACCACCAAAGAAACGATCTCAAAAAGGAATCGTCTCCACGGCAGTCAAACCTCTTGACAGGTTGATCAGGCAGTCCAGATTCCAAATGTGTCGGAGTTGGGAAGAGGCTGCTGCTGCTGCTGCCATCCTCAACATTGCTGCTCCAGGTACTTCTGGATGGCGGCACGTTGACATCAGAGTCGCTCCTGAGCTGGTGAGATTGATGACGTTGATGGTATGCTTCATTCAGATCCGATTCCCACCTGTAAAGTTCATCAAAGTTGATGAATCGTGTAAGATGGTGACTGGGAGCGTGTCTGTACGGTTCATCATGTCTCAACAAGCACAAACAGTCGTGGTGACAGGAAAGTAAACTATCCAAACTGGAGAACTTGTCAAAGTATTCGTGGATGGAGTGAGGCTTGAACTTGACACCAAACTCGATAGCAAATGATAAGATCCATTTGAATGGGATGTTGGCTGTTGAGTGGCCTTCTAAATCTTCGGGCCAGCCTCCTCCTAAATCACCATGATCACCGGCAAACCAAACTTCCAGCATATCAAATGAAACTGTAGGTCTCGGTCTAGGAGACTCTAGATAGGTGCTCCCGTTTGCTGCTGCCCTTGTATTGAGCAAGTACGTCCTATCGTTGACCTTCGTAATGGTTTCTCCTTCCTCCTCCTCCTCAGTTGAGTCCTGGTCTTCACATTGTAGACTGAATTTTGAAGGCAGGTAGGAATGAGGCATGAATAGATTTTGTTTGAACTTGGCCCTTCTCTCATCAATACTAACGGCATGTCTGATGTGTTTCACGTGATAAGTGATGGAGGTAAAGGGAAACAGCCTATCTCTAAATATGCCATATGAGTTAACAGAGTCCCATAAACCCATCATTTCGATTGAAACTTGTTTTTTGCAAAATGTTCTCTTGAAATCCCCAGCAATGGAGTTTCTCTTGTCGTCACCGCCTGGTTGACCGTGCTGCTCCCATTTCCTATAGATCTCCCATGCTGTAGTGACCATGAGTTCAAGTCCCCTGTTCAACAGTCCAACTCTTTCAATCATTCCAGCAAGGATCCTTGCAATGAACGAGCCTCTGCTGAAACCAAACAGATATATTTTGTCACCATCCCTGTAAAATCTCATCAGATAGGTGTATGCTCCAATGACATGTGCATCCAGGGTCTCCGCAAAACATTCGTCCATTTCCTTCTTGACGTTGTTCCACTGTGATTTCAAGAAGCCACCATCTCTAATATCGTCAAATCCGGTTCTGATGTTATTTCCAACACCGGCTTTAGGTGGAGTTAGAGGTGTCATCCAGTATGGCGAGTTAGTATCGGTAAGGCTTATCCCACCAATAATCGTAAAGTTACCAAAAACCCTCCTCACTTACGTTGATAATAGCAGAACTGCTCCTCCGAATCCTTTTCTAGTATTTTGTACAACTTTAGTACATTGGTGGATACATTTTTGTTAAAATTGTTGGAAGTTCCATCGAAACAAAGAATTAGGTTTTTAGGCCTTCTTTGCAACATTGGAAGCTTGGGATCCTCTTCGACCATAGTGTTAATCTCCATGTTCGGCATTTGTGTTTCCGACATATATATGTTTTATTAGACATTGTTTATAAGATACAAGGGAGTTAATTTCCAGCAAGAAGAAAAGGAAGGAAAGTTAATAAGAAGAGGGACCTTCCTCTATCTGTCATCCTCCCCCCCCCCCCTCTTTCCTCTGTTTCTTCACTTGCAGCAGGGTCGCATGTACATCGCAGCCTTGCCTGGATATAGATGCAGGAGGGAGGGAGCATTTCACCAAAAGAAAGCGGTACATCCATTAATCGCTGCCTATTTGATTATATAAATATATTTTAAGTAAAATACACAGTATCTACACATACAGCTTTCCAGCGAACATTTATATACCACCAAGGTCAATCTCGGTGTATCTATGTTCTCCGGATTTAATACCAAGCTTTGACAACACTTTACTCTTCAGCATTGTGATCGTATCACCAACAGTATTGAGTGCTTTCCAGAGCTTTTCAAAGACGATTTCGTCAATGTTAGTTATGAAGAGATCTCCATGTTTTAAATGATGAAGATATAACTCAAACTTAATCAAGTCTTTACGAGTGATTAGCCCTGCCAATCTTCCTCTATCTTCAACAATGATGAGCCTAGGACCCAACTTCAAAAAAGTATCAAGTATGGTGTATAGCGAGGTATTGACATCAACTTTGAAGAATTGAAACTTGACATACCTTTCGAGTAATAATTCAGAGGAAGTAGAGGTCGCGCTATCAAGCTCAATATTCATCAATTTGTTCAATTTGGCTTCAGAGATGAACCTAATAGTTTGGTCTAGTTCTAACGTTGAACCCGCATTCACCTTGAGAAAACTCAAACCTTTGATTAGATCCAGCCTGTCTATGTAACCAAGCACCACAGGCGTTGTATCATTCTTGCTTATTATAGGGAAAGATCCAAATTCGGTATCTGCTAAGAGAATCTCCAAGTCGCGGTACTTTAATCCATTGGCAGGAATCGCAACAACTTGGTCTGTCATCGCATCAACCACCCTTGAAACATCATAGTCATGCTCTTCCTTGGCATCAATGAATGGAATCCCGTTGAATTTGATCATCTGATCAGCAATACCACCACATCCATTACCAAAGTTGTCATTCACAATTTTGGTAACACCAACAACAATCATTGTTGGGATGATGTACTTGATGGCACCAGTCAACTCGAACATTATTATAACAACCGTCAAGGTCAGATGTGTGATTCCCGATAATGCAGCGGCCGCTCCCAAGAATGCATAAGTTCCAGATATGATACAGGTATCACTGTTGGAGCCATTGCATGGATTGAAAGATTCCACGACTAATCCAACTGCTCTTCCAAAAGTGGCACCAGCAGCCATCGAAGGAACAAAGATACCACATGGAACTTTGCATCCATACGAAATGACAACCAAGACCATTCTTAGCAGTGTTGCATATAACAAGCTGATGATAAACTTAGTCTTTGCACCAGCACCTTCAACCTTGTTGCAAAGATCATGCTCAAACCCAGCACCACACTCATGAAACAGAATCTCCATACCTTCTGTCATGTCCAATCTAATGAACTCACTAAAGTAACCAACCATTGATGTCAATAGACATAGCAAGACAACCTCCTTTATAGCATTATTCCCAAGAAACCTCTGCCTAAAAGCAACAACCTTAATGTTAAACTTACTAACGAGTATTCCATAAACACCTCCAAAAATCCCAAGCACTATGAAAAACGGAATTTCAAAATACTTCCAACTCGATTCATACTTCACCTCAAACATGACGATCTGTCCCGTCCTAAAAGGATTCATACTTGACAGCACACCAGTGGCAACCAAGGCACAATAATAACTCTTCCACATCGTACTCAACTTGAAATTGGAACTGATCTCCTCAATAGAAAACAAAACGCCACCAATGGGACTAGCAAAGGCAACAGCAACACCAGCGGCAGAAGCAGCAGTTAAGAACTGTGAAAGGTTAGAATAGGACCCACCAAACCTCTTGAACAGTTTAGGCATGACATTCCCAACACAAGCTGCATAATGTACAGATGGACCTTCCTTTCCCACGCTCAAACCGGATGCTATAGTCAAGGGCAATCCAAGGGCCTTAATTAACAACGTGGACCATCCTAAGAATCCCTCCATGACGAACCCTGAAACGATACATTTAACCTCTGAGATTCCCGATCCAGCAGCAGTTGGAGCAACGAACTTACACAAAGTTGCAGCAATCAGTCCAAACAGACACGAGGTTGCGATGTATATAAGGTACGTTGGGAAAAAGCCATCCGAGTATGGTTTCCATGCTGTACATTGTGATTCTTCGGATTCACCCCAACAGCAGAAATCACGGTTGAGGTAAAAGTTTGTAGAGCAGTATCCCAATTTTGCGTTTCCCAGCCATTCCGTGATGATGTTGAGCGACCCAGCTATTATGCCTATCGTTGTTCCTATGAGTGTTAGTACGAGCCAGCTTTGGAAGGAGCTTAGTAGTTTGTCCTTTAGAGTTTTCGTCCTAGAGAGTTTTAAAAGGTTGTTCGTCGGTATTAGTGGTTCAGCGGCAGCTGTTGTTGACGTAGGAGAGCTACCTTCCTCTTCATCATCTATTGTGAAGAACTCTTCCTCGGTGGTTGTAGGTGTTGATTTGACGGGCACGTCGTTGGTATTAACTGCAGCATTCCTACTGTTATATTCACTATTTAGGGCATTGTAATGCTCTCTGTTTTCCTTTAGTGATTCTTGAATCCAATCGACCGTTTGAAATTCCTCGAATCTTTTGACGAGTTTTCTTGATTCCGGTTTCGACATCAAGGAAGCTTGCCATGATGATGAAGATGAGGATGAGGATGGAGGTTGTTGATGTGGGTGTGGATGTGGATGTGAATGTGGCTGCTGTTGCTGCATTTTCTCTCAACTTTAATGCTTTGCCCTGTTCCTCTGGGTCTCCTTGTATCCTTATGTGATTATCAGTGATCAATTGTGATTCATTGTCAGATACACCAAGGAGGATAATAGATAAATACGAGGATAACCGAGTGTGATCACATGGCACAGGGCCCATGCTTTTTTCAGCTGTGTGCATATGCGCGCTAACTTTTCAATACTGAGAGTTTTACTGTTAAGATCCACCACCGCCTTAATGAAAAATGGACGAGTTAATCTAACAAAAAGGGAATAAACAATAGGTAACATATATATAGATAAATAAGTAAATGTTGAATGTATATAACAAAATCTGAAGAGGAAGGATGGAATGAGGGTGGAGCGTTAAGTGATGTTGTGCGTCCCCTCCTGGTTTGTGAGTTTGTAAGTTTGTAGTTTGTAGTTCCATTGCTTCTTCTTTCCACCACCTGTATTGGATGTGACTGATTTCAATTGGAAGAGCAATTGCATTTAGAATGAGAAAGAAGATCGTGAACCTTTGGTCTATATATATATGTGAAAAGTTGCAAAAGGTCTTCCCTTAAAGTTGACCTCTGTTCCTCTAGTTATATAATCACAACTTTGTACATTAACAGGTGGATGATAGAGAAGAAGAAGAACAAGAAAAAGATGACAAAAAATAGTAGAAAACTAAAAGGCAACATTATGGAATCGGGGGATCGAGAATAAGGGAGAGTGTAATGGTGATGGAGATGATCTTTTTGATGATGTTATTGGTGAGGATGATGATGGTGGTACTGTTTTTTTTTTGGGGATTGTAGGTTGATAAATAAGTTGTTGTATGTATGTATGGGGTTGAACAAGGGACAGAATCAACCAACAACCAAGGTATCAGCATCGGAGAACTCATACTCTGGAACTTCCAGGTTCAAAGGAGCAGGCCCCTTTCTAATTCTACCGGAGATATCATAATGGGAACCATGACAAGGGCAGAACCAACCACCGAAATCACCAGCTTCGCCAATAGGAACACAACCCAAATGGGTACAGATACCAAGCATGATCAACCATTCAGGGTTCTTGACTCTGTCGGTATCCGTCTGAGGATCTCTCAAAGAAGATAGGTCAACCTCGTTGGCCTCTTCAATCTCAGCTGGTGTTCTGTGTCTGATAAAGACAGGCTTACCTTGCCATTTGACAATGACATTCTTACCTTCTGGAATGGCGTTCAACTTGACTTCAACCTTAGCCATGGCCAAAATATCGGCAGAGGCAGACATGGTGGATAGGAAGGCTTCCACCGTTGATTTTGCAGCGGCTGCACTTAGCAAACCGTAGGAACCAACCATGAAGTAGGTGTATGCTCTAGCCTTGTCATTAGTACCTTTGGATTTGTTTAGGTAGTGCGAGAAATCTGGGGAGTCATATGTGGATTTTAGTGCAGCTGGAGTGGTTGATAGTAATCTGGCTTGGGAGGCTGTTGTTTCAGGGGAGGATGGTAAGGTGATGTTAGTAATGGTCATTAGAGGTGGGTGAGACAGAGAGAGAATGAAAGAGAGAGATGTATATATATCTAGATCTGCAGGATGGATGTTTTCTGTACTCGAATTCGACAACGGTATTACATGCGTCAGGTGAATTCTGCAGAAAATCAATGCGTGATGTTGGTATTGTGGATTGAATGTGGTCAAAGTGTTGGTCAAGGTGTTGGTTCTTGCAGTGTTGAAATTTGTCCCACGCTCATTGGCCAAAATATGCATGTAGGTATAGACATGTAGAGGTTCTATTCCTTTTTTTTTCCACTAGGAGATGGTGTCCTTTGGATGATGCTATAGTCGTCAACAAGAGAGGCATGGTTATAACAGGCATAAACAGTAGCTGATGGTGTCGTAGTTGTGGTTATCTTGTTACAGCACAAAATGTCAAGCCTAGTGGTGTTTAAAGGAAACGAAGAGAGAGACGGCAATCGATCGAGATGATGTTGTGAAAAGTAGACCTATCCAGTTTCCGTTATATGATGATGTTAACAGACCCAGTTCAAATTCAATTTCTATTCAGTCATGATATGACTGTTGTAGGGTAGAGTAGATGAGAGTCTGCAGGCATATCTATCTTCTCTTCTCAATGTGATGATGATCAAGTTGTTGAAGGGTACTACTACTTACCTAGACCCAAGTTACCTCTAACGTTTCTAAGTGCTAATCTAGACAACATTGTGTATGATTATGATGTAAATATGTTATATGATACGACAGATGATCAAATGATGAGATTTAGATGAACTAATCAAGAAGTAATTGTTTAGTGTGGATATATCATAGTCAACCCTAACCTAACCTACTTACACTGTGTGCCTTGTACCCAGTCAGTATTCAGCATACCAGCCAGCACTGTTAGTGTACTACCAATTGGTACAACATTTGCAGCATCACCAATGACAGTCTGAGCATTGAAGATGCAATCATTGGCACACCCGTGTGCACACTACACACTACACACACTATACACCGGGGAGAAGTTCCCCCCAATTCCCACGGTACAATTTTTTTTCTACCCTTGCGCAGCCTCATTTACAAATTAACATCATCTCATTGGCCAGAAAGATTATATATACTTTCTCCTGTATTCTTAAGTAATTCATCACGTAAAGGATAAGAGTGTATGAATAACAATTATAATAATAGTGCAGGGATGGAATAGATGTGGAAGCAACAGATTGAGACTGATTTAGAGACTCTTAAATTATTCTCAAGGTTTGATGGTTTACTTACTTACAACAGGGGAGAATATAACAATAGATTAATGGATATGGAAAGTGACAAAATGCGAAAATAAATAAATAAATAAAACACACGTCATTATACTCTCAAAATTATCAAATCAAAATCTAGTCACTTCCAGCACCGTAGTAGTGTAGGTACGCACTCAAGGTTTTGACACCTTCAATATAGTTGGCCGTATCAATCTTCTCATTTGTAGAATGGGCACCATCATCACCTTTACCCATTGGCAACAACAACACATTGGTCTTCAACTGTTCTTCAAAAGTTATAGTAATTGGAATCGACCCACCTTCCCTTGTCAAATCAGGTTCGACTCCCCAGACCAACTTTGTAGCCTTTTTAGCAGCTTCAAATGAATCGTTGAATGGATCAGAAACCCAGTATGCACCATCATGAATTAATTCGACGAGACACTCATTAGGAGAATTCAGCTCGGCAAATTTGGCATTTAGATAATCAATGACAAGCTTATCCAAAGTTTTCGAATCCATGTGAGGAACGGTTCTAATGGAAAACTTACCAATGACTTTAGCCGGAATGACAGTCTTTGCACCGCCCGCAGAGAAAGCACCTTCGATACCATGAATGGATAGCGATGGGTACCTCCATCTATGCATTAAGATGGATTCTTTATCCTGATAGATGGCGGTGTTGGACGCACTGGCAGCATTCAACTCATCAACGTCAAATTCAATGGCTTCGTATAGTTGCTTCTCCTTCTCTGTAACTGGTGCAACCATCTCATTAACGCCAGGAATTAGGATATTACCATTGACATCAACAAGCGTAGACATGATCTTGAATAGATCGGTCATTGGTTCATGAATAACACCACCAAATATACCAGAGTGTAAATCTGCCCCAGGACCAGAAACGGCAACCTGATAATAGTTACAACCTCTCAATCCATACGTCAACACTGGTTTCTTTGTACCTAACCAATAATTATCAGAGATACAAACGGTATCAACATTCTTGAAGTATTGGTCAGCCTCTTGAGCAACCAATTCCTCCAATCCTAAAGAACCACTCTCCTCCATACCTTCAAAACAACAGACTAAATTAACGGGTAATTCTAATCCTAGATTGTTATGTGCCTCTATCGAGTTCAACCAACCAATAACGGGTCCTTTATCATCGGTTGAACCTCTACCGTATAACTTCCCCTCAACTTCAACAAGTTTAAAAGGATCGGTGTTCCAACCATCTTCAAGCATTGCAGGTTGAACATCGTAATGTCCATAGACTAGCAGTGTCTTTTTTGATGGATCTTGACCAAATCTAGCTAGGACAATAGGTGGGAGTTTTAAAGTTGGATCTGAAACTGGTGGTGGTTGTAAGCCCAACTGTTTAATCTGAATGTCCTGTGCTCCAAGTTTGGTAAGTTGGCTAACTAAGAACTCTGACATTTTAAAAACTTGAGGTCTTAACGATTCATCACTTGAAACTGAAGCAATTGCAACTGCTTCTGTTAGTCTTTGGATGAATTGAGGTTTTAATCTGTTGATTTCATCAAAGAGGGGTTTCAAATTGGTCTCTGTTGTTGTCATCTTGAAAGTGGTGGATTTGAAACGACGGAGAAGAAAATGGAGATTGGGATAGTTTCTTTTGTTGTTGAATAGTAATAATCTGGATGAAAAAAGATGGATTTTCATTTAATCTGTAAGAGAGAAGAAAGGGAAGGGGAATACAAGATGGGCAATTGTGTTGAGGACCGACAACCTCTTCAAGATAAAGACCCCATAGTGTTCAGAAGCCGTCAAAGAGTATAAAACGAGTAAAAAGAGCCATTCCGGGGAATGGACATGTACAAATAATTAACACGTAATAAATGACATAATCATATATTACCACATCCATTACGTGATGATCATTGCTATATATAAATCCCGGGTAATTTTTAACCGCCACCATACAGTACACAGCCCTGATTATCTCAAGTGAAATATTTTTTTTTTCTTTTTTCAAACTGGATTTTTCACTCATTTTGACTGAGAATCAACACAATCTCGAAATGGACGGTTGGACGGTTGTGACTGGATTGAGTCATAGTGGTAGTGGTAGTGGTAGTGGTAGTGGTAGTGGTAGTATCAGTAGTAGTAGCACTAGCACTAGCATCGTGGAGCCTTTAGGACATCATACACCTTCGTATCGTGTGTACATATATACCTATCTATCTATCTACTTATCACACTATCTATTATTGCCACCTTCTTCTAATCATTTCTCTCTCTCTCTTTTTAATAACTACACTTCACCACATACATACATACATATCCACTCCTCTTCATAATGTGTGGTATCTTCGCAGCATTTAGAGTCCCTGAAGTTGAAAGCTTCAAGGACAAGGCCCTCCAATATTCAAAGAGAATCAGACACAGAGGTCCAGATTGGACCGGTAACAGGATCGTCAACAGTACCATCCTATGCCATGAAAGATTGGCCATCGTTGGATTGGATTCAGGTGCTCAACCAATCACTTCTCCAGATGAAAGATTCTTCCTTGCCGTCAATGGTGAAATCTACAACCATATCCACATTAGAGATCAATTCCCAGATTACAAGTTCAAAACCTTGTCTGACTGTGAACCAATAATCCCACTCTTCCAAAAATACGACCTAGACGCTCCAAAACACCTTGATGGTATGTTTGCCTTTGTTCTATACGACAAAGAAGAGGATAGAATCGTTGCCGCCAGGGACCCAATCGGAATCACAACTTTGTACATGGGTAGATCTTCAAAATCCCCAAAGACTGTCTTCTTTGCCTCTGAGTTGAAATGCCTAACTGATGAATGTGATCAGATTACAGCATTCCCTCCAGGTCATGTGTACGATTCAAACACAGACAAACTAACAAGATACTTCACTCCTGATTGGTACGACGAAAACAGAATCGCTTCTGTTCCAGTCGATTACAAGCAGGTTAGAGAAACTTTGGAAATGGCGGTTAGAAAGAGACTAATGGCTGAAGTCCCATACGGTGTCCTACTATCAGGTGGATTGGATTCTTCCTTGATTGCTGCCATTGCAGCTAGAGAAACAGCAACCGCTGCAAAGACAATCGATTCCCAAACTGAAGGTATCGATGCAACACATACACTAACCGGTGTTGGTGAAGATGGTAAGTTGGAATTAAACGGTTGGGCAAAGCTTCATTCCTTCGCCATTGGTTTACCTGGTGCACCAGATTTGATTGCTGCTAAAAAGGTTGCCAAGTTCATTGGTACCATCCATCATGAACATACTTTTACAGTTGAAGATGGTTTCGATGCATTAACTGATGTCATTTACCATTTGGAAACTTACGACGTTACCACAATTAGAGCTTCAACTCCAATGTATCTGTTGTCCAGAAAAATCAAGGCTCAAGGTGTTAAGATGGTTCTATCCGGTGAAGGTTCGGACGAAATCTTTGGTGGTTACCTATACTTTGCCAATGCTCCATCCGCTGCTGAATTCCATACCGAATGTGTCAAAAGAGTCAAAAACTTGCACTATGCCGATTGTCTAAGGGCAAACAAATCAACCATGGCATGGGGTTTGGAGGCTAGAGTTCCATTCTTGGATAAGGAATTCCTCCAACTCTGTATGAACATTGATCCAGCTGATAAATTGATCGATCAAAAATCAGGCAAGATTGAAAAGTACATTCTAAGAAAGGCATTCGATACCTCTGATGATCCTTCTGCCAAGCCATACCTACCTCAGGAGATCCTATGGAGACAGAAAGAACAGTTCAGTGATGGTGTTGGATATTCCTGGATCGATGGATTGAAAGAACTTGCTGAAAAATCAGTCAGCGATGAAGAATTCGCCAACCCTAAGGCTGAATGGGGTGATGATATCCCAACTACAAAGGAGGCATTCTTTTACAGATGTAAATTTGACGAGTTGTTCCCTTCAAAGGCTGCTGCTTCAACTGTGATGAGATGGATTCCTAAGGCTGAATGGGGTTGTCATGCCGATCCTTCAGGTAGGTATGCAACAACCCATGCTGCCACCGTGTTTGGTAACCAGTAGATTCATTGAACACTTATAGAATTGGAAAGAAAAAAAGAAGAATGAAAATAATCTTTATAGAGATTCATATATAATCCCCCTCTCTCTCCTTCCCGCATTGGACTACTACCTCCCTTTCTAATCATTTTATATTCCTTTCTTTTTGATCCGTGTGCTTTCAGTTTCACCTTTCCCTGTTTCTCTCTGTTTTGTTCTCTCTCCTTTCTCTTCCAACGGATATATACATACTGTTGTTTTCTTGTTTCTTCTATTGTTACATCAAAACTATATTAAATTAGACTATACCATGGTTTTCTATACACCTGCACCTAGTTGTGTCTTTTTTCTCTCTCTCAGTTGGAATCCTCAAGTTCATCCTGTTCCAACGCGACATCAATGATGAATGATTCGATAAATGGGAACCCACGAGCATCAACCTCCTCTTTAGTCAGCACATCAACAACATCTCTTTCCTGAAGATCCATAATCTTGTTCAAATCCTCATCGTAGTCAACAAAGTCAAACTCGTCCTCTTTTTCCTCATAATCGATATTTTCTTCAATCTCTTCGAAATCAGGAGCCAAGTTGGACCACTTTTGAGGAATCACTATGGACCACATGTAAAGCATCCCGGAATCCATCCCAGTGGCAGTTATGGCACACCTCCTATGGTTCCAATCAACCTCGATCAATTCCTCGTTTGAACCTTCCAGGATCTTCACTAGAGAACCCATATGTGTCTCCCAGATGTATATGTCATGCGTTGCACCGAGCGTTGAGGCACATAAATACTCAGAGTTATGGTTAAACTTTACAGAGTTCCACTGTAGTCTGTTGACGGCATCCAAATACCTGTTCTCCAATTCTAACGATACCTGTTGTGATCCAGATGAAATTGAAATGTCTAGACTGTACTGTCGTATGATACGGTCGCTCGAATTGATGGCTACTTTGTTCCCAGTTTGGGAAAACTCGATGTTTTTAATGTTTGAATTGCAAATCTTGATCGATTTGATCGTCTTCAAAGTTGATGCGTCAACTATGTTGATCCAGCCCTTTGACGTGCCGTTGAAGATGAATCTGCCACAGGTGGTGAAGACGCATGTTAATGTCCAGTGTTTTCCAGTGATTTTCTTCTTGTTCTTTGTTTTCTTTCTCTTCTTCTTGGATGGTTCAGCGGTTCCATCATCCCCGTCATTATCTTCAGCATCGTCTGAATCGGCATCGGCCTCGTCATCCTCATCTGGATCAACATGACCGGTTTCCATCTTTCCATTTCCATTTTCATTTTCATCGTTTTGGTCCTCCTCCTCCTCAATCAATGGATCCGTCTCCATTCTATCCACTTTAACTGACCTCAGATCACCGTCCTCCTTTGTAAAACTGCAAGTGACAACAACAGGATCATCCTCAACCTGCGCAACGACAAACCTCCAATTTGTCAACTCATGCTTACTATTCATTGGATCGAGCATACATCCCCACAATGGGCCTTCAAATGTGACGCTTCGTATCACATTCTTACTCTTCAAATCCCATAGGTTCAACTTCCAATCTCTGCTGGAACTGATGAGGTACCTTCCACACGCAGACCAGTCTAACGATGTGATTGACCTCGTATGATCTCTCAAGACCAAGACGGTGGATTTCGTGTCATTGTCAACTATTATGATTGTTCCATCTGTGAGTCCTGAGGCTAGGTATGCTCCAGATGGGGAAGAGGCGATGTTTGTGGAGTGGCCGTACTGGAGCGTTTGGATTAGTGTTTCTGGGTACTCTTTCGCCACTGCGAATGGGTCCAATAATGACAAGTTCATTTTCTCACAATCAACCCGGATTCTATACCGATTCAGGATACCAAATGGCTTTTAGTTGCTATGAATGATAAACAGGGAACGATTCATATTTCAATGAACTGTTGTTTGCATCTTGTTCCTCACTTTTGGTAAGAATATTTCACCACAGCCCTGACAATTATTATACCGGTCCGATCTGACTGTCTATTATGCAAGACCACTTTTAGAGGCGTTTATCCTGTCTATATATCTGGGAACAGAACAAGTCATCATCCGCGCTAAGGGTCTTCTTCACCACATTGCAATCACCAATTGCCCATCAATCAGTGGAACCATTGTTCAAGTTAGAGTAGATTTGCTCAGGCATCGTCCGTTTCATCCAACCTACCACACTGGATCATGTCCGAATTAGAGAATTCAACTCCACCTCCACCACCACCCCCTTTCCAAGGGTCCAAGGGTACGGGTTCCAGCTTACCCCCTGTACCACCAGCAACACCAGCAAGACCTCAAAAGGTTCATCAGCAGGCACACAAATTGCCTCAGAAAGCTTTACCGAATGACCACTTCCAGCAGCAAGTGCAAGTGCAAGCGCAAGTGCAAGTGCAACAGCACCAGCACCAGCAGTTGCTACAATCCCCACCGAGGTTGGAGAAGCTGCCACCCGGAACGGAGCTTTTGGTGGGGAAGCACAAGACGACGATCGTGAAGTACCTCTCCGAAGGAGGTTTTGCACACATCTACGTGGTGAAGATCTCACCTTCTGAGTACCAGTCGGATATCGCGTGCTTGAAAAGAGTCATAGTGCCAAACAAGGAAGGTTTGAACCAACTCCGTGCTGAGGTTGAGGTCATGCAGAGATTGGCAGCTTGTGAAAACGTTGTTAGATATTACGATTCAAATGCTTCAAGAATCCCTCATACGCCATGCTATGAGGTGTTGGTCTTGATGGAACTGTGTCCCAACAAGTCCTTGTTGGACTACATGAACTCTAGGTTGAGTACAAAGTTGACAGAGACCGAGATATTCAAGATCATGATGGATATATCAAAGGCAGTATACTACATGCACAAGTTGAAATTGATTCATAGAGATATCAAGATTGAGAATGTCTTGATTGATGCCAACTACAAATTCAAGCTGTGCGATTTTGGTTCCACCTGCCCAATCCTGAGAGCACCTAGAACCCATCAGGAGTTCCAAGTGTTGCACAACGATATCTTGCATCAGACAACACCACAGTATAGAGCACCTGAAATGATTGATCTCTATAGAGGATTACCAATTGATGAAAAGTCCGACGTCTGGGCATTGGGAATCTTTTTGTACAAGTTGTGCTACTACATCACTCCATTCGAAGCATCTGGAGAGTTGGCCATACTTCATGCCGCATACAAGTTTCCTCATAGCCCTGCATTTTCCCCAGCTTTGAAGAACTTGATCAACCTTCTCCTACAGGAAAATCCACAATATAGACCCAACATCTATCAGGTAATTGTGGAAGTTGGGAGGTTGATGGGTTTCGACGAACAGTCGTTGGGCTTAGAAGATTTCTATGGCTTGGGTGCTTATCGCTATCCATCGGTTGAACATATCCATCCAGCGATTGAGCCATTTAGTGCTTCGATGGTTCCAGTTTATTCTCCTTTCAAGGCTCCTCCAAAGGATCCGTTGGAGGTTCAAATGCAACAGCACCAACTGCAACAACAACAGCTACAGCAACAACAACAGCAACATCAGCAACAACAGCAACAGCAGCAACAACAGGATGATCTCACACAATTACTTGAGCCAAGTTCTAGCTTGCTCACTGTTCCTTCGTCTCCAGGAGAAATGTCCAGAGAAAACACCCAAGGATCAGTTGGATCCTCTACATCGTTTTTACTGGACGATGCAGAAGAAAGATTTCCTGACTTGGAACAGCCAATTCCATCCCAACAGCCAACTGCATCTCATATTCCCTCCTCTGTTCCAAGTTCTGCACCGATGCCTAACATCGTCATTGATTCCACAAAGTTTCCTTCTGTGTCTGAGTTGGATTCGGGTTCACCTTCCCCTTCTTTAGAGCAGCAGCAGCAGCAGCAGCAACAACAATTACCCGAGTCTGCAATGTTGAAATCACGCAAATGGTCAGCCAACAACCCGTTCCCATCAAACTCCGCTTCCGCTTCTGCCTCTGCATCAGCTCATAACTTGGATGTCTTGTCGCCAATAGTCCAACAGACCAGTGGAGCTTCCATCGTTCAGCTGACCCATCCACAGGCACCACCATTAATTGATCTATCTCCTGCCAAGTCATCCCAGCAAGCATCTTCTGCTGCAGTTCAATCTCAAGTGATGTCATCGCCAAGCTTCCCACCAACATCATCAACGGTAGACACAGACATGGGACAACTCTCGTTATCCAATGCTTCGGCGCCACAGTACAAGCCACTATTGGGTTCATCCTCATCATCCTCCCTGTCACAACCACTTTCTAGATCTGGTTCGAAATATTCAAAGAATAATCCGTTCCCAGTAGTTCAACAACAGCAACAGCAACAGCAACAACAGCAGCAGCAGATTCATCATTACAACACCAGTAACCATCAAAAATCAGAGAGAAAGACTAGTATGAACAGCAACCATTCAAATTCGAACCTGGATCTATCAACATCAGCATCGCCTGTGCAACACCAAACGTCCGCAAGTTTAGTGTCTCCATTGGTCAACATGAAGAAGAAATTCAGTCTCAGTACGGAACAACTAAGGGAGGAAGTGATTGATTTGAGCGATGATGAAGAAAGTGACAATGTTGTCGTTTCCACTGCTGGTGTTACGGTTGCCAATGGGGGTAACGCTTAGTGATATAGAGAGTTGACAGTTGATTATAGAGTGTTCAATATATCATTCCTGATAGTTCGTATAAGTTATGATTGATGTTGATCATTCGTTGTTTTTTTAATATATTACTTTTTCACCCTCATTTAGACTCTATCGTTGTGTTTATCTCTTCTATCTCGGGATTCATACCTCTTCCCCCTCTTACTCTTGGAACATAACGTGAAACCACTACTTTCGATTGCATTTATTATCTTGATTTCTCATCCGATGGGGCCTAAAATAGTAATAGTGAGAAAACAATCGATTCCTAAGGAGAAATAAGAAGTGAAAAACAGGTGAATAGGGGAGAACGCGGGATTGGGAAAACACTGAGGAGCACATGGAGCAGCATCAACTGTGAGTCCTTTTGATTAGCGATAGAAAAAGGAAGATTGAAGGAATAACCGAATATGGGGATATGTATAAATAAGTGCAAACGAAAAATAATAATGACAATGAATTGTGACCAGAAACCAGAAACCAGTGTGAGAGTGTTTGTGTGTATGCTATATGCTTGCTTGAAAAGAACGGGGACTCACATGATGCTCCTCAACTGCTTCCACCTATTCTAGCATCAAACTATAGGTACATTCTTTCAATAACTATTGTACAGCCAGGGGGGAATGAAAAAAAAAAAACACCACAGACATGAAATCACAGCAAGACTAACCATGTGAAATGTGCTTAAGCTCAACATGTGTCAATGGTGATCGGATAAAGGCAAGGAGGCACCTCACAACTCGTCAGAAACAGCACCGAGAAGCTCTCCATGGCTTATGGTGCTGTTACCGCTAACGCCAAAGACAACGCCAAAAAGGTAGTGACCTATAGAGCCTGTCTTTTCAACAATAGCGCTTTCAAGACTGGAACCAGTTATGCCGTATCCTGCACTCACTTTGCCGAGGGTCTGTTGCAGTAGAGTGTTGAGGAAGTAGAACGTGAAACCAAGAGTGATCACCACTGTTAGATGTAACATACGGGATTCATTCTTAGTGAGCATGTAGTGTGGGAGGAGGAAGTAGTAGTAGTAGTAAAAGTACTTTAGTGTGGATAACATGGTTTTGGGCGGAACTGATTCTGATGTGATGGAGTCAGGTGATAAAGGGGATGATGGGCTATGTTTTGTCGTCTGTTTAGATAGCGAGCGGACACACTGAGATGGATCAAAAATTGTCGAAAATGAATGGGTGAGGTTGGTATCAAGAAGCTGCAGACAGCTAGTGAAAAGACGTGAAATTTGTCTAGTTTTGGAAGTGGTAGGAGGACCTGGTTGATGATAGTAAAAGAAAGGTTAGCAAGAAGGGCCTTTTTTGAGTAATTTGTAGAGATAGATACAGTTATTATGAAAACCAGACGGAAAGGTGAGAGTGATCGTGTTTTTTTCTTTGGCTCGCTGCTTCTTCTGTAAATCTAACTGCAGTTGCCGAAAGCGGTAATGATGTTCTGTCTTGGATTTACACCTCTGCACCATTGATTTGGTAGCACGGCATTCCATGTAGTAGCTAGTCAAAACAACAAAGAAACACCAGAGCCTTTTCTTTTATAATGGTAAAGTGAATATTTACAAGGGTGATAGACAGAGTGGAAAAATACAAATGCAAGGAAAAAAAACAGAGAGTAGGATGTAGAAGCAGCAAATACGTACAACGTCATGAACAATCTTGCTTATCCTTAGCTCATCATTTCTTGATGCTTCCCTTCTTCTTGGCCTTCTTCGATGGACCAGTGTTACCTTCAATAAACTTGAGAATATCGTCAATTGATTTCTGAGCAATTTCTGGATCAGGACTCAAAGCCTTTGTCTTTTTAGCCTTACCATTGGTGGCATGCCCATTCGCAGCAGTAGTAGTAGCAGCGTCAGCATTCTTGGCCTTGATTTTGGCGTTGTGAATACCTGCCTGCTTCAATTGCTTCTCCTGTTGCTCGTACATGACCAAATAATTGCTCAACTGTTCAGCCCATCTTTTTGCTTCTCTTGTTGATCTATCGTGCAAGCCAAGTGTAACCTTGAAGATCTCAAACGATTTGTTCAATTCCTCAGTCGCAAGCTTCAACTTGTTACAGTTAGCAAGTGACTGACCCAACTGGAATCTCAACAAACCAGACATCTGACTCACTTCACCAGCAGTTACATCACTCAATTCCAAAGCCCTGGTAAAAACATCGCATGCTTGTGGGAACATCAACAACTTCTGCAAAATGATTGCAATGGATGAAAGAGTGGTGATTGCATTTGGATGGGACTCGTCATAAGCGTAAGACCAATGGCTCAAAACTCTCTTGTAAACTTTGATGGCATTGGCAAATGATCCATTACCGGTTTCAACGAACGCCAATCTGGTCAAAGCCAAGATGGTATCGTGTGAGTCCAAACCGGTGGTTCTCTCCAACACTTGTAGGGACTTTCTAGCAAGGGAGCATGCTTCGTAGTTAAGCTTCAACTCTGAGCATAATTGGGCAAGCTGTCCATATGCCTTTGCAGTTTCTGGGTGGATGGTACCGTACACTTGTTCGTAAATTGAGATGGCCTCGTTGAGCAAGGCAAGACCTTCTTCGGTTGATCCGGACTGCAGTCTGTTTCTACCATGCTCCCAAATCTCATCGACAGAGGTTGGACCATAAATCGAATCCTTGACAACTGGAACCAGGGCAATGATATCATCAGCGACAAAAGTGGTAGTCTGGAGTGAAGTGGTGGATGCCAATTTGGAAGCAGAGTGCTTCTTCTTTTGGTGTTTCTTTTCAGTTTCGGTGGTTGGGTTTAATGCTTGTTCTTGGGCTTTCAATTGTGCTTCCAACTGTTCTGGTGTGAATGCATAATTTTTAGATTTCCACTGAATACCAAACTTGATTGCAATCTCTCTCATTAGTGGCAGAGCCTTAACTGATTCCTTCCAATCATCAGCTAGTTCAAATCTGAATCTCTTAAAGACTTCCTTTTTGATATCAGCAAGTATTTCGTTTGAAGTCTGATCCAAGATACTCAAATCAGATTCGGAGTATGCAAAGCTCAGAAACTCGTCAACGGTTGGCTTAGTAACTGTTGGTGAGAATAGACAGTTGTGAACATGAGTAACAACGTAAGGAATTAGAGGCAGTGGTAGTTGTTCAACGGCAACTCTCAAGTAGTTCTTGACTCCTCTTGCAATCATCTCTTGAACAGCAATGCCGTATAATGCATCCAAAACGGCAGCCACTGGGGTAGCATCCAACTTGGACCCTTCTTCATTAGTCTCTTCCTCCTCTTTTTCCTCTGCCTTTTCAGCCTGAGCTTCAGTCTCAGTCTCAGCTTTAGCATTAGCCCCAACCTTGGCATCGGCCTTTTTGGCAGCAGCCTTTTCGGCGTTTCTTTGCTCAAACTCAACATTGGCCTCAATAATCCTTGACGCTTCTTTCTGTGCCTCGCTTAAACTCTTAGCTTTTCTCTCTAGAGCCAAGTTAGCCAAAGCGCCCAAGTAACGTAGATTGATACCTTGTTTGTGCAGCATAGAGCTCAAATGATCACCATTTATGGCACTAAAGATATCGGTTGATTCCAAATCGTTGACAAACTCAGGCAGCAAGATGTCACTGACAAACCTCGAAACCTCTCTAACCTTTTCCTCATCCTGAGCCAACTCCTTCCCGAGCTCTTCAGTTGGAGCATTAGTCAATGAGAAAGCATCAGAGTTCAAGGAAAAAGTAGCAGCATCGATACCAAAAGTCGGTTTGGCATCTTCATCAACGGTCTCACCCTTGGCCAACTTCTCAGCCTTTTCAGCTTCAAACTTTTCGGTCTCAGTCTTGATGGCAACCGAAACCTGTCGTCTCCACCACTCCTCCACGGCCTCGTGTCTAATCGTGACTTCTCTATGTGGGTATGAGTCATCTTTGGATTGGTCATAGTGGGACTCGATGAATTGGATGTCCAATGGTGTAGTCCTGTAAAGGTCAATAATGTAGTCCCTACCATCGGAACCCTTCATACCTTTGGTATCCATCGACGTGACGACTTCTTCAACAATAGCACCATTCTTGTTCCAGGCCTTGTGTGGCTTCAAATGGAACGCTTCACCAATCGTGGCAAACTTTTTGACAAAGGTAGGATCGGCAGTTAGCATCTCGCCTTCCTCGGAGGCACCGTATACAACCTTACATGTAGTTATAATCTCTTCTTCTTCTTCTTCGCCTTCTTCTTGTGCATCTTGTCCTTCACCTTCAGTTTGTGGTGGGGATGGTAATGACTGATTGAAGATACCTGGAACTGGAGTCTGACAGACAACCCGCTTACCGCAGTAATCAACAACAACCGTGCATAGATGGTACACCCCATCAACATCGAGTCTGTTGAGGCATCTGACACCGTTCAAGTCTCTAGCGACGGATGCTCTAGCAGCTTCGTTTCCTCCAGCGTTGACGAACTGGCCTGACGCATCGATACCTAGCGAGTAGAATATCCCGTTTCTTAGGTAGATATACTGGGATGGTTCGTCTGTAGGGTTCATTGGTGTTAGTTCGCCTCTAACAATTGCCATTGCACCTTTGATTGCCGAGGCTGTAAAGTCGAAACTGGTCTTTGATAGGAGTTTTTCTCTAACGATACGTTCGGACAGAGTTGGCCTTGGGATTTCCTTGATTCCTTGATACTCGTCGTTCCAGTCTTTGAACAAATCGGCACCTTCTAGGCCACCATGGATGTAGTTCTCTTGGGACTTGGCAATGTCTGGCAGTTTGTCATCTTGCTTTGCGACTAACCATGGATTGTTCAAGAATGCATTGCTTGGTAGCTGGTAGGTATCAACTAGAGCCTGTGATAGAATCTCAGCGTTCTTTTCGGATTGGTCTGCGAATTTGGTGGATAAACTTTTGAGGAGGGTTAGCAATGAATGAGACTTTGATAGTTTGGCAGATTTACCGTTTGCTGATGAGACTGTCTTTAGAGAGCTGTCGAATCTAGCCACCGAGGAGTTGTTGACAAAGAAGCCACTAACGTGAGCAGTGATGTGGAAAGTTTCACCTTCTAACGTTTGAGCTTGTAGGTAAAACAGATCACCTCTAAGTCTTCTCTCTGGAGTTGCTGGTGTCCATTGAGAGATGTTCAAAGATCTTAGAGTTGGAGCAACTCTCAAAGTTGGCTTACCGGCAAAGGATGGAACGTTGGAACCTTTAGTCAGGATCTCGTCAAGTGTACTAATGATTGACTGTTTCTCTTCTTCTGAGATTTCAATCTTGGCAGGTTTTGCGGATTCTTCTTCGGTTTCAGTTTCCGCTTCGCCCTCTTCTTTTGATTCCTTTTGGTCCTCCTTTTTAATGTTTTCCTCCAACTTCAAATCTTCGAATGCAGAAGCGCCCGAAGCAACTCCACTGATGTCATATAGTGATTGATAGAACAGTGGAAGATCAAGGGAAGCAATTTCTCTAATTCTTGCAAGGTGTTCCCTGGCAGTTCTTTCTGTGTAAGGCGCCTCTTTCAGAATCAAGGTGATTGATTCTTGCTCTTCGGATGAAACAAGTTCACTCAATGAAACATCCTCGTGCAAGATGTCTCCATTGAAACTCAGATTGAACGAGGTATGATGCTGGGTTGGGGTGATGGTGTTCAAGGATTGAACCAAGTCAGCTATGGAATCTGAAGTTGTCACAGGAAAAGTGACTTTACCAGGAGCATCCGGAAGGCTCACTGTCAACTGGATGACTCTGTCAGCAGGTTGTTGGGATGTATCGTCCTGAGAAATAGTACTGTTTTCCTCGGACATTTTATAGTGAATGAATTTGAACTGCTTTTTTTGAAGCGTGAGATTGAAAGGGGTAGAAATTAGAAAAGTTAAAGCAAGTAGTGAACAGAAGCGAAAAATAGTACAAAAGAGTGTGGTTGGTGTTTGGTGAAGGAAGATCGTATGTCCATCCATCCATCACTTCCCCAGAATGGATTGGTGGAAGTGAAAAATTATTGAAAGTTTGTTGGTTCACTCAACGTTGACGTCGATGTTCCTGCTGCTGCTGCTGCTGCTGCAGGTGACGCTTTCACCGGGACGGCTTCCGGGGAGGGGGGGACAGGCAACTGAGTACTGCGGGCATGGGAGGTTGGTGCCTCATATCTGGGCTGTGCAAGTGTAATGTCCCAGCCAACCGATTCGGCAAATCAAATCAACGGATCGGAGAGGTACAACAGTGTGGTAGATAGGATGGAGTTGGAAGGTGGGTAGCACATCACAAACACAATGGAGGATTTTGCCAATTGGCCTGTTGCAAAGACCGACACCAGAAAGGGAACAATTCCTGCCTGTTTCTGGGTTCATCGTAATCCGGGAGGGAGACATCATAAAAAGAGAGTTGACTTAAAAGTGCCATGTGTGTGCAACTCGATTCATGCGGTGGTAACACCTGATCACGGTACACCATGAAAAGAGAGACTCGATTGTCTTCCAGAAGAAGCCTTAAGTCCACCTGTATTCACCTCTAAATGTTGCGCCACTACTTCTTCTTCCTTGGAGTATTGTTGCTCTCGCTATCGGCATCATCCATATCATCGTCTAGCAAGACCACTGAAGAGTTCAACGACCCTGTTGCCGCCTGTCCACTGGTGATCTTCTTCAAGTGTCTGACGTACGTGGCCGAACTCAAGGAGAAGATACGATCTTCATCGGTAAACTGTATCTTCTTGGATCTTGAATTGGAAGATCCTGAGACATTCTTGGTGAAATTCTCAAAACCTTTGATGATATTACCATGGTTCACACCGTCTGATAAGTATTTGGTTTCCTTGTTGAATATATCCTCCTCAAGCTTGGTCACTTTCTTGTCGAGTTCCTTCTTTTTCGCGAGGGATTCCTTAAGCTGCTTCTTCAGCTTTTCGTATTCGTTCTTCTGGGTTGGCTCAGGCATATCTATATAGTGTCTGTATATGTGTATGAATATACCGTTTCCAGCATCAATGGGCTGATGATGATTAAAGATACCACCAACAGACAATTAAAGTAAAGACTGAGAAGTCAGCCAATGTCTATTATACTCACTTTTGCCCTGTGTAGTTAAAATTTCAGCGGTTGTTGTGTATTTATTACGTACTGAGTTGGTGTGTACACAGAGAGTG
Organism: Ogataea pignaliae; assembly: GCA_030570775.1. Lineage (NCBI taxonomy): Eukaryota > Fungi > Ascomycota > Pichiomycetes > Pichiales > Pichiaceae > Ogataea > Ogataea pignaliae. The sequence continues at coordinate 37,144 of JAJLWO010000048.1, read as the reverse complement.
TGAGTGTGTGAAAAGTATCTTAAGTATGTGTAAACCACGCGTGTTGTTGTTACAAGACGATCTCTTTCTATTTAATCAAACAACATTTAGGCTAGCTATATTCCATTGTGATTACATACATTGGCTCAATAGGTCATTAATTACATTTGCATTACTCTATTACAATCATGGAAGTGGAATTCCCTTCGGTCATCATTGACTGCAACTCAGCCTGTACGAGGGCAGGCCTATCAACGTTGGATACTCCCTCCTTAATGCTGCCTTCAATCTACTCTAGAGAATCATCCACTTCAGGATCATACATTTTTGGTGATGAAATAGACGATTATCCACAGAACGACATTTTCACCATCTTCAACGAAGGTGTAGTTTACAACTGGGAAGCTTTGGCACAGTTTTGGAAATACATATATGAAAAGTTGAACGTGAACCCGGAAGAGGTTCCATTGATTGTCACCGAGAATGCCTGGAACAACAAGAAGAATAAATTAAAGGCTTGTAAGGTTGCCTTTGAATCACTGCAGGTTCCACTTTTCTCAATTCTGAAGAGACAACTCTGTGTATCCTTCTCGGTGTCTAGACCTTCGTCCTCCATCATAGTCGACATCGAGGAAGACCTCATCAGCGTGACACCAATCAACAATGGTAAGATAATTAGCAACGGAATAAGGCACACCAAGTTTGGTGGTAACTTCCTCAATATGTTTGCACTCAACTACATCAAATCACAATATCCAGAAGAATCAGCCGAAGACTTACTCTTACCAAGAGAATTTAAGACAGTCAAGGCAAGTGAATCGTTCAAGACATATCAAATCTCCAAAGCATTGAAAGAATTCAGGTCATGTTTATTACAGGCATCGATGTATCCAATCCAACCAGATCATAATGAACTACCACATCAATCGACGTACGTCCACCAATACGATTCCTCTAACTCCATAGAGACCAAAAACTACGAATTGGCAAACAGAAAACTACTCAAAGACATTACAATTGAGCAGTACAAACTCGCAGAACCTCTATTTTCACCAGCATCATATGCCCAAACAGTGGAAGAACTGTCATCGGTACCAGAAGACTCCGAAGGCCTAGTCAATATCATTCTCACCTCGATGAAATCTCTAGAAGGCTCGACCAACTTGTACGTTTCCCTATTGAGCAACATTGTCTTTGATGGATCCTTGACTTATATGCCTAACTTGGAACATAGGGTTGTCCAAGATTTGGCTAGACTCATTCCTGATTACTCCATCAGGACCCATATTGGTTCTGATTCTATCGAGAGGCAGTACGACGCTTGGATCGGTGCCAACATTTTAACTTCATCTTCCGTTGGTGACTTTGATACGCTGTTCATCAGTAAGGACGAGTATGAAGTTAAAGATGAGGAATTTATCCTGGGAAAGTTCAAGTGATGGATAGAAAAGTATATACTGCTGATGATTTCATTCCAGATGTCTTAGAGGCCTGAAGAGGAGATTGTTCTTCATTATAGATCGTTTTTCTTTTGTGTAAGTCTTTGTTTTGTTATTGTATAGTTGTTTCATATATGACAAATGTGTATTAATACATCGAAATGTTAGTCCCTGTTGAGCCCAATCCCTGAATAAGGGGGTGAAACAGAGCAACCCCTGGGAAACACCCGTGCACCGTAAAATCACAGGAATCTTTCACTTTCGTTTGAGCTTCAACAATTTTCAGTCTTTTTTCCAATCCATCATCCGGCGAGAGAGCAGAGAGAGAAAGACCATCATCGCTTGGAAGGTTCGTCGGGTGTGTGTCTCTATCACTCTCAACCAGTAGAAGCTCTACTACGCTAGGATATTGAGTATACGCTAAAAGTGGTTTTTTTTGTCGTGGTATCTGCCAGCGCCAGAAGTAAGAGACTCAAAATTGATCGTCTTTGATAGTGATCTTTCTCAAGCTTCTTATCACTGCACAAATAATCTGCTATAAGAAAGTTTTCCCACCCAAGCTGTATATGATACGCTCCCTATACTCATCATTACCGCAAAAAAATAGAAGTTTCATATCTATCATCCAAAGTTCATCACTCACATCAAAAGCCATACAATCAAGAAGAAGTATAAGCAAGATGTCAGCAGAACAATCATCCACACCTGCCTCAACGCAAGCTCAATCCCAAGCGCAGGCTCAGGCTTCCAACTTGAGCAAGAAACCAGCCAAGAAGGATCAAGCATTCACACTAAAGGTGCCAAAGGGTACCAAAGATTGGGCCGACAAGGACATGGTCATCAGGGAAGCCATCTTTGAAAAACTTACCTCCTTATTCAAGTCTCATGGTGGTGTCACCATAGATACCCCAGTGTTCGAACTAAGGGAGATTCTAGCAGGTAAGTACGGTGAGGATTCAAAATTAATCTACAACTTGGAAGATCAAGGTGGTGAATTGACCTCTTTGAGGTACGATCTAACCGTTCCATTTGCACGTTATGTTGCCATGAATGGTATTGCCAACATTAAGAGGTATCACGTTGCAAAGGTTTATAGAAGGGATCAGCCTGCTATGACCAAAGGTAGAATGAGAGAGTTTTACCAGTGTGATTTCGATATTGCCGGTGCCTATGACTCAATGGTTCCAGATGCTGAGATTATGAACGTTTTGGTTTCTGGATTGACGGGCTTGGGAATCACCGATTTCAAGATCAAGTTGAACCATAGGAAGATATTGGATGGTATCTTCCAAGTTTGTGGTGTCAAGGATGAAGATGTTAGAAAAGTTTCCTCTGCCGTTGACAAGTTGGACAAGTCACCATGGGAGGTTGTCAAGAAGGAGATGTGCGAGGAGAAGGACCAGCCTGAAGCTGTTGCGGATAAAATCGGTGAGTTTGTCAAGGTGAATGGTTCCATTAGAGAAGTTCTAGCCATTTTACAGAGCAACGAAGAACTAATGGCGAACGAATCAGCGAAGACAGGTATTCAGGACGTTGGAATGATGGCTGATTATTTAGAAGCTTTTGAAGTTGACCACTACATCCAGTTCGACATGTCGTTGGCTAGAGGGTTGGACTATTATACCGGTGTCATTTATGAGGCCGTCACTGCTCAATCGGCTCCACCTAAGGATGCCGCTGAGAGGAAGGCCAAGTCCAAGGCAAAGACTGAAGAAGAGGATGCTTCAGAATATGTTGGTGTTGGTTCGATTGCCGCTGGTGGTAGATACGACAACTTGGTTGGCATGTTTTTGGGAACAAACGCTAAAGGTAAGAAGGCACCTTCAATTCCATGTGTTGGTGTTTCCTTTGGTGTCGAGAGGCTCTTTTCGTTGATTAGACAGAGAGCTGAATTGGTTGAAAAGGTGAGACCAACCTCTACGCAGGTGTGCATTATGGCTTTCGGTGGTGGTGAAGGGTGGAACGGATTTTTGAAAGAGAGGATGGTCGTCGCTGCCAAGCTTTGGAAGGCTGGTATTGAGTGCGAATATTTATACAAGGCCAAGGCCAACCCTAGAAAGCAGTTTGACTTTGCTGAGAAGTCGGGATGCCCAATTGGTGTCATTTTAGGCAAGGAAGAGTATCCGCTGGGTAAATTGAGAGTTAAGTTGCTAGGTACTGGTAACGAGGGTGAAGATGGAGAACTAGTTGATGTTGATGACATTGTGGACGTTGTCAAGGCAAAGCTAAATGCATTGAAGGTTGATGGTTTGGACGACGTTACTAGGCTTCTTGGTGGTTTGTAATTGAGTGCGAGCTAGCAGCATTGCCATATATATAGATGTCTGTATTTTTGAATGTGATACATTGAAATGATTGTTAGTGAAGAACGACAACAGATAGCAGGGACATATCCCACGTTGAATAAAAAGTGGAAGATTACGTAATCCATTACCCAAGCAGTTGATCTGTTCCAATCCACGAAAATTGCCCGATTGGGCGATTTCTCAATGGGTGTTGAAGCTTAGCAGAAGAAGCAGGAGCAGAAACGCCAACGCCGATCGATGGAGTGGGTAAACAATGTACAATGTAGCAGTCAGTACACAGCTGGTTGATGACGTCTTTCTGTTCCAGTCCACCATTGTCCGTCTATAACAAATAACCCTTCTCTACAATCATCCCCTAACATCATTCACAGGTAGAATTGCTGCTTTGAGATTCATACCAGTGGCATTGTCTTCAACATCAAAGAGTATATCTCTCTCCTGTTCGCTTTAAAAAGAGAAAGATAAAAGGTTTCAACAAAAGAGCCTGCAGAAGAACGGACATTATTTAGCCCACCACAGCAAGCCAATCCGCTCAAACTCAAAAGCTGACTTGGCAGCAATAGGTGACTCCCAGGTCAAAGATTATTGAAAAGCTAGTTGGATACAGCGACACCAATTCCACCATCATCATTATCATCACTGTCACCATCACCATCACCATCTTGCATACCTACCTAGCCACCTAGTCCAGAGTACCCCTGCATTTTAAACTCTTGTACATCTTTTGACACCAATAACTGGACCAGTCGACCGTCAAATAGTAACATCGACTAGTTCCCAGGAAATCATATACGCATATACACGGCAATGGCTAGGAAGAGATCTTCTGTAGATTTCCAATTTGGAGAATGTATAGGGGAAGGTTCGTACTCCAAAGTCTACAAAGGAGTATCGATACATAATCATAAGACATACGCTATCAAAATACTTTCAAAGTCCCACATACAAAGAGAAAACAAGAGGAAATATGTCAACATTGAAAAGGATACATTGAACATACTTGGAAAGCATCCTGGTATAGTTACGCTTTACTACACCTTTCAAGACGACAAATCCCTATATTTTGTCATTGACTTTGCCAAGAATGGTGAATTGTTATCATTGATCCGTAAGCTAGGATCCTTAAGCGAAGCTCTAGCAAAGTACTACACCGTCCAATTGATAGATGCTGTCAGTTTTATACACTCCAAAGGTATCATACACAGAGACCTCAAACCTGAGAACATTTTGCTAAACCACGAGTGGAAGCTGATGATCACAGACTTTGGTGCCGCAAAGATACTAGCACAGGATGACAGCCAGGTACCTCCCACCTCTGCAAGCATTGGACAAACTGGAGGGGAAGATTCAGGGGAAAATTCAAGTTCTTCCACAAGAACAGGTTCATTTGTCGGTACGGCAGAATACGTGTCCCCGGAATTATTGAAGTATAACGTGTGTGGATTTGAATGTGATCTATGGGCCATTGGATGTATCATATACCAGCTGATTGTTGGAAAACCCCCGTTCAAAGGACAGACTGAATACTCAACGTTTGAAAAGATTGTATCATTAGATTACGAGTTTCCAAAGAGCTACTTTGTTCCTCCTCAGATCAAGTTTATTGTTGAAAACTTGCTGGTTTTGAAACCTGAAATGAGACTAACCATTGAGTCTTTGGAAAGACAAGAATGGTTTCACGATATTGAATGGAACAATAAAGATCTGCTTTGGAAAAGAAAAGTTCCAAAGTTAGAGTGCTACAATCCTAGGCTCTATACCTTGCTGCAATCGAGGCAGGCACCAACTACAAACTCACTATCTTCATCGCTTGTTTCCATTGCATCTAGTTCATCTTTATCATCATCTACAAACAACAATGCCCCTGCTGCGGCATCACTATCTACCAATACTGCGTCACAGTATTACACCCAACGAGGCGAAAAGATGACTAGTAAGGTGTCCTCCATTCCACAGTCTGCTTTGAAAAGACAGATATTGAATGCACAAAACAATCCACAATTAATGAACAAAGTTCTCAGTAACAGATTGGCTGAAAAGAACAAAGAGATCAAGGATCGACTGATAAATAATCAGTCGTCGTTGTCCGCTGCAACGGCAGCTGCTGCAAAATCTGTCTCTGCTACTTCTCCTAAGGTTGCTCCTCAACAACAGCAACAGCAGCAAAAGAAACAACCATCGGCTCCTTTGTCACAGCAACAACAGCAATCACATCAGAAGCCTGTACATCTAACCAACAAAGATGATTTGGTAAAAAGAAGAAGCAGCTTGCAGTTTGTCACTGGAGACGATGCTTCTCTGACCCCTCCCTTGTCAAGAGAGTCTTCTCCCTCTTTGAGCTCAATGAAAACTAACGGAACGTCGGCGAAATCTGTAATTATCACTCCAGTGAACGAGACGGCTTCCCAAGCATCCAACAACAACAACTCCCAAATGAGGACTCCCCCAATGTCAACCACGCACGAATTTGCTCAAAATAGGATTGTCTCTCCTACTGCAGTCTATACCAAGCCTTCCGGATATTCAGACTCAGATACGTCCAGCTCCATACCGTCGCCTCAGATTATAGCTGTTGGTAAGAGAGGTGAGAGCAAAGAGTCTTCTTCTGGCAAGAAGCACTCATCAAGAGCCCCATCCATCAGTGAAATGTTTGGGTTGCCACAACCCAGTTCTCAAGCCGTCAGTGCCGCTGGTGCCATTGGTAATATGATGTCGCATAAGAGAACTATGAAGTCTAGCAATAACCTGACCAGCACGCAATATCAAGTGCAACAGCAACAGCAGGTGATAAATCCTATCCTACTGGACAAACAGATACCTAAGGCCATCACCAATAAGCTTATGGCAAACGAGTACATACTGAAGCTTGATAACATATTCAAATCTGAACTGACTCATAAGGCAAACCAGTTTGTTCAACAAGGTCAAACGCTAGACGACAATATTTTGAACAGGGTGATTACGGAGAACTACCAATACTTGAACAGCAATCTCAAGTCTTGCATACTGATAATCACATCTATGGCCAGACTTTTAATTTATGAGATTAACTCAGATTTCCGTTTGCAAAACCCACAGTCCTCAACACAGTTGCAAGCATTGGATTTTTATTCAAAAATAATAGAGATAAAGTTGACCAACAGGAATGTTTCAATGTATGATTACGAATTCGATGAGGAGTTGAAAGAAGGTTACTTAATATTGGAATTAATGAACGTCAACAAGCTGATATTCTTGAGCGCTTATAACACAAAGACGCTAGTCAAAGGCTCCATCAATTCGAACATTAGGATCGGGTTCAAGATCAACGAGTCAACGTCATGGATTGATTCTTTGTTGAAAGCCAAAGAGATATTAAGACAAAATAAGGATGTCCAAGCGTCAAAAGGTGATCAGCAGCAGCAACAACAACAACAACAACAACAACAACAACAACAGCAACATCAACAGCAACAGCAGCAAGCGCTTCTGTCCTCGAAGAGGCCTTCGTCAAGATCAACATCATCTTCTTCGATAGGTGCTGTGGCCTCTTCATCAGGTACCAAACCGGCCGGTCCTCCAAAGAGGTATCCGAGCGGCACGAGCATCAATGGTGGTTCATCTTCATCATCTTCAGTGTTTAAAGTCACTGATGACACCAGAAACATGAGACTGGATGACGGTGTGCATTCGAACGGTTCTGCCCCTAGAATAGTCAAGTCGGCTGCTTCTGCAGCTGCTGCTGCGGCAGGTAAGATGTCGGTTAGTAGGAGGTAGCCAGAACAGCTGGCCTTACTGGTTGACTCTCTCCGTTTCTATGTGTGTAATTCATCTTTTTTTTCTAAGATTTAAGTCAAGTCTAGTTTTAATTGCTCTCTTCTTTTTGGTTTTCTTTTCTTCAATGCATGTGTACTATTAGTGTTTGTCTATCGTTTACAGCTTAATTCTTGTCTGAGTATGGGGACTCTCTCTTGACTATATAAAGAGTATAATATTCTAATTATATTACGCTCTTCGACCGAACAGTTCCAGTAAATCATAAATCATTGATGAACAATTCAACCAACTTCTTGACATCCTTTGCAGCTTCATCTGCGGCCTCGAGAACTTCATCATGACTGGCCATACCATCGGTTTGTTCTCTAACTTCGTCCTTTGTCATTCCTTGTTCAAAGAATCTTGTTGCATTGGTTGGCTCCTCGCCCAAGCCAGCATTGGTTATTAAACTTAACCCCAGCACCTTCATACCGCAATGCCTAGCAACAATGACTTCCGGAACAGTACTCATACCGACACAATCACCACCAATGACTCTGATGTACCTAACTTCAGCTCTACTTTCAAAAGTCGGACCAGCGGCAAAACAGTAGACACCCTCATGTATGTTTCTCGTGAGCTTGAGCTTTTCCTTTGCTATCTTGACGAGACTCAACCTCAAATCAAAGTCGTATGCATCAGACAATGGCAAAAACCTTGGTCCAAACTTGCTCAAGTTACCCCCACGCAACGGATGGTACCCTGAACACCCAGGCAAATTCAAATGATCGTTAATAATCATCAGATCACCAGGCTTGTACGCTGGATTCATTCCACCAGCGGCATTGGTGACGACAAGATGGTCAATCCCCATCAACGCAGCCACTCTGATTGGGAACGTGGTGGCATCAAATGTATAGCCTTCGTAAAAGTGGAGCCTTCCAACCATGCACATCACAGGGACCTGGTTCTCACCAATGACACCGAACAGTAGGGAACCTTCGTGGCCTGGGACGGTGGAGACTTCGAAGCCTGGAATGGATTTGTATGGGATCTTCACTGTGTCGCCTTTGAGGATCTCAGAGATGCCTCCTAGACCTGAACCACAGATGATCATTGCCTTTGGTGTCTGTAGCCTCTTGTTGGACGATTGAGAGTCCAACATTGCCAGGATGGTGGACTTTGCCGTTTCAAAGTTGACGTACTTCTGTTCTTCCTCCGATAAGCTCATTTTTTATACTCCTCAATTGAGTTCTCTGGTAGTTGTATTCGAGTTCGGAACTTGGATTCCAAAGTACTTTATCTGAAGAACTAGCGATGAAACCGTTTCACAAGAACGAGTGAAGCCTGTCAGATCTACGACTGATGATGGTTGATCCTCTGGATGAGATTCAAGCGACCGGACGGGCATCCATCACTGACGGCCAACGCGTCCAGCTGCACACTCGATAAGAAACGGTTTGGGCGGGGCCGATGGTTTTTTCCTGCGTTCACGAGTCCACCAGCTTCCAAGAGACGTTTTTTGTTTTTTGAACTTCTACTTTTTGTCTGTTTATAAGATCCAACCGGTAACCGTTGGTCGACATATATCTGGAATGATGCTGTTGTTTTATGCATCGTTTGAACTACGGATTTATAATTCAATGCATTAATAGGACAATCTATTGAAGGGTATATATACAATGTACGCAATTTGATAAAGTTAACACTCTGATCATGGTATAAAGAAAATGGGAGCACTGGGATGAGTGCGTTTTATAAAGGACTAGATCAAATCCACCTTGGTCTGTAAGGGTGAGACTACGGGACTATAAGAATCCACCGCATCGACATCCATTTCACTAAAGTCACCCACAGGTTGAGGTGCGATAAGAACATTGTCCCTAGCTTCCCCAGTTAAAGGTATATAGCCAGAAGTGTCGTCTGCATCACTGGTCCCCGTTGTTGTAGTGGCATCAAACTTGATCTTGGAGTCCTTTGGAGGGCTGGAATAGATTCCAACGCCTAAGGTTGCATCCGTTAAATTGAACTTGAACTTCGGTCCAGATGTTCCCATCATTGACGAAGACGATGTTGTGGAAAATCTGTCTATATGATCGGATACAGGTGCAGGGGTTGAGTGTTTTTTGACAGTTGTGTTTGTAGCCGTCAATAATCTTGAAGTTAGTTTTCTGGAATCGATAGCCGTCTGAGGTTCTGGATTACTTTTCTGACCCGACGGTGAAACTAGATGGAACTTCTTAGGGTCAAATTTGAATTCACTAGGCGAATTGGCCTCATTTCCCAAAGACTCCAAACGCTGTAAGAATGACAATCTGTCTGGCTGATCGTCAGAATCGTCGTCACTATTTTGTCCAATATCACCAGCTGCTGTCAGTCTGTTTCTTAAAGGGGAAGATGCAAACTTTTTCGAAGCAGCAGCAGCATCATCAACCATGCTTATATCTGATGCTTCATCTGAAACAGACCCTGCAGAGATATCCCACCTCACTTTTTTCGCCAATTTACTTCCTTGACCGGAAAAAGCAGACGGATCAGAAATAGACCTAGCAAGTGAATCATTGATCCCTGTCTTTGAGGTGTTTGTCAGCTTGTTGAATCTTTTTGATATTGGCTTTGTCAAGGGTGAAGAGGATAGTCTTTTCGCCCTTGGTTTAGGTCTGGTGCTCTTTATGTTCAGCAATGTTGAGGATAGTACTTTATCCGAATTTCCAGCCTCGTCAGCTAACATGTTCTGTGTTTCCAGTTGTTCTGAAATAGGACGGAATGGGGACTGTTTTCCTGCATTATTCTCCCAGAGTGGAGAGTCGCATTGCTGTGCAGATGATGAGGATGATGGCGGGGTAGGCGATAGATTGTAAGAAGAAGAGGCATCAGGTAGAGGAATCATGGAAGATATAACAGTGAGATTCATACCATCGTTAAGAATTTTCGATAGCGAATCACGGCATTGAGCAACAATTTCTTTGAGTGATGTTGAAATGTTGTCCAATGCTTCCTGGTTTTCAGAGGATACGTCCAACAAAATGGCAAGGCTTCGTAGTAAGTTCTGATGAACAAAATCAAGTGATGTAAGCTGGTTTATCGACTGATCAAAAATGATTGAGGACTCAAATAGGATGGACTTTTCGATGGAATCTTTCAAGTGAAGTGCATGGCTTTGATAGACCTGCGTATCTTCTTCTGACCAATTATCCAGTTCTGTAAGTCTCTTAAGGATCATGTTTGAAGTATCAGTAATGATAAAGTCTAGATCATTAGGCTGATCGTACTGTGCCTCCAGATCCACTATTTGCACAACAATCTTGGTCACTATATCGCTAGAGATCACCTTCAAATCGCTGAATCCAGGAACAAACATGTCAATATCATTAAAATCTCGCACGATTCCAAACCTGGCATCAAACGATTTCAGAAACTGTTCCACGTGAAATCTTTGCAAAAGAAGCAGTTTCCTCTTTGCCAATATGTAAGCCTTTTGAATTATTGCATTTCTGTTTCTCTTGATAGATCTGCTGAGTTCACTTATGGCGTCGAGTATCTTCTCACGACAAATTTCTCGAGATCTAGTATACTTTTGAATTCCGGCATCGATCATTCGGTTTTCCCTGTTTCGTAAGACTTCAATCTCCTTTTTCTGCTCAGTTATCATCTTCAAGTATGAACCGACATGACGGCTCAGGTTGTGCTGATTTCTGACTTGTTTCGTCTTTATCTCTTTGGCCCTGTTTGCGTACTTCAATGTGTTCAAAGTTTCGTCGTAGTGTCTTGAAGAAGGAGAGACACAAACAATCATAAACGTCTTACAGTTTCCACCTAAGGAAAATTTCAACAATCTTGTCAACTTTGAATCTCTAAATGGAACATGATTTCTCCTTCTTGGGTCACATAGGGCATTTATACAATTACCCAAGGCAAGCAACGATTTGTTGATGTTTGCTCCTTCATGTAACCTTGCACCTTTATTCTTTGTTGCGGATGCACGTTCACTTCCAGCCAAGTCAATGAATGACAAGGTGGCATATGTATGCTGCTCGTTCAGGTCCACCATCCTTTGCTTCTTCAAGACATTTATTTGTAGAACAGCATGAGATCTTGAAGATGTAGCGTTTGCTTCTGTTGGTGAGACAGTTCTATTCTGATTTCCAACGATAATCATGTCCATCACCTCCTGGACGGAATGAGGTACCCTTGTTGAGATGTTGTTAACTGAAATTCTATTGTTCACGTCTTCTCGTAATACCAGTTTTCTGCTGTCATTCGTGGGATCAAGTAAGTCCCTTATAGTTTCGTTATAGATTTCCAAGTAGCTCAGACTGAGCTCAATGATGTGAGTATCATTCATCGCCTCAATCTCATGGAAAAGATGCTGCATTGCCAAAAATATTATTCCTGGAGATTCTGGGGTTCCAGAGATTGTATGTGTCTTACCACATCCCGTAGCACCATATGCAAATATGGTTGCGTTGAATCCATCCAACACTGAATCCAGCAGTGGTCTGGCTGTGGATTCAAACACATCATCTTGAGTTGCATCCTCGTCAAATAACTTGTCAAACACAAACCGATGTTCCCTGATCCTTGTTGAATGATGTCCAATTCCACTCTTTCGAGTGTGTTCCGAGAATCCATTGGGGAAAGCGTTCTGTTCCATTGCCACCAATGGATTTGTCTCGCTGGGATCAAAGATGAGCATTCTATCATCAACGGCATTCAAAATCTTTCGTATTCCCTGCTGTTGTAAAAGTCTGTTTGTGCTTTGGGCATTATATATGCTGCTACCCATGTTGTTGTTGTTATTCTCATGACTTATCGCACCATTCGGAAGTACAAGTGTTTCTTGTTCTGTCGCAGTGAAGGGCCGAATTCTGACTGCAACTGCTATGGAGGATTCTCTTGACATCACTTGATGAAATTTTGATTGTTTGCGCGGTAACGTAACAAGGATATTTCTGGCACTATTAAATATTGATTATGATAAGTATGTACGGGGGGGAGATGATCTGGTCGATGCTGTGGGGGAAATAAGAGGAAGAGATCACGCTTGAACACTTGAACAGACGGCTATATTGTATCCGAAAAAACCCCGTTCAAACTGCGTGACTGCTCAAAAATTGTCTTCTTCTAGTTCTATGAACCCGAATGTGAGATGTCTTACTGTCAAGTATATCAATCCAAAGAAGAAACACGGTTGTTGAATGGTATATCCTTGTTAAACAAAGCACCCATCTTCAAAAACGTAAACATGGTAGTGCGCAAGTGCACCTACCCGCCGAGAAGGTTGGCGACCGCACACGCGCACGCACTTTAGGCCGATCTACTACACACTACAGGTTGAAGAAGACGAAGATGATAATTATTTGAAAACCAAAAATAACAATAGAAAGAAGAAAAGGAGGAATCAAACAACTCAGTAAAAAAAATAAGACAACAAGGGATGACAGTAATGATGGACAAATGCGTTGGAGTAAAAAAAGGTTAATTAAGGATAGGATTCACATAAATGGCACACGCCTGTCAACAGAACTTCAACTTTCTTCCTCTTTTCTCCCATTATATTCTACAAAAGCTACTGCAACGGAGCATACAGGATCTGAGTAACGTACTTCCTCTTATACCTAACGACACTGGCAACAGCCAAGGTGTTATGCTTTATCGAAGTCGTAGCCAAATGGTTCAACACAACATGGTTAGGAATGCTCAATGCGCCAGAAGTATTATCCTTGTCTGAATGGTTATAACTGTTCAAGATGACACTTTCCAAATGAGGTGGCAATTGAGGCGGTATCAACCATTGTTGATTGTGGTTTCCTTGTCTTTGGTTGTTGTCCAACGTGACGTAGTACTCCTCCATCACTTTAGGGTCGGTGAAGATGGGTGGAATGGAGGTGATATAATCCAAAGGTTTGTTTTTCTCCGCCTCATCCTCGTCATGGTACCTCGAGTATCCATTGCCCATATCGTCATCATCCTTCGTCAAGCCCAGCTTAGAGTCTAAAGTACGGAGAGAAACTTTCGATTTGCTACTCTGTTGGTTTAAACTCGTATAGTCTTCATGCTCTGAGGGAATAATTTCTAAGTAGTTCACGAAATGGCCGGTTGTATCCGTTGCCGTTGGAATGAAATTGGAGAACCGGACTTCGTTGTCAACGACAAACTTGAACCTGTGCGTTCCTGGTGGTAGTGCAATCTGGACGCTAAAGGATCCATCCTTTTTAGATGGTCCATTTAGAGCAATCATCTTTCTCCATCCTGTGAAAGTACCCATTACGAACACCTTGGAACCACCTTCGGTCCATTTGAACACCGTTGGCACCAGTGTTGGCTGCTGTAGTTGTGGGGAAGAGGAGGATGAGGATTGTTGTTGTAGTGGCTGCTGCTGCTGCTGTAGTTGAGCTTGTTTTTGGTCTTGCTGTGGTGGCCCTTGTTGTAATTGCTGTTGCAGTTGCTGTTGCTGATTGAAGCGATCGACGTTACCAATATCATTTTCACTATCAACTATCATGTCATCGTCCTTACGCTCGCCATGGTATGTTTTTGATTTTTCAAAATCCATATCATCCGTTAGGATCAATGTTGACTTTCTTCTTGGGGGTAAAGAAGAGCCTGAGGATGATGTATTGGCATCGCTACTATTTTCAGTTATATCAACAGAAGGTGAGTTTTCTATAAACTGTGATGTTGGGTTTGACGAGTCGTACGACTGTCTGCCAGGCTGTCTTTGTAGGTCAACCATTGAGACATCCTTGACTGTTGAGCTCTGATCGTCATAGAAGGGCGAAATGGAGTTGAATGAGGCAGTCAGGTTAGACATCCTAGAGTCTGTCTGTTCCATTGATTGATCTTCCATCTTGCTGCTGTTGTTGTTATTGTTGTTGCTGCTGTTGCTGCTGTTGATGTTGCTCTCTTGAGGGTGGAGGGGTTCTGGCTGTTGGTTGATTGTTCTAATGCCCGGATGCCTTGGGAGATGGTGGTGATGATGGTGCTTATCAGGGGAAGATGAAGGTGTGTTTCCCATGAAATGTGAAGTTCAACAATCCTTGCCGTGTAGCCTTTCCCGGTGGGGTCTTTATTGATATTACGAGAGTGATTGAATGTGATGATGGTGTGGGTTGTGTGCTGTTGTTGTTCACACGCGGCCAAAACTAGAGTTAGCAAGGCTCTTTTGGTCGTTGAGTGTTCTTTATCAAAGTTTGGTCAATGCTACAAATGTAGGTGATGTTTTAATTCCACTGTTAGGTGGTGGTTAGCTGTGTGTTTTTAGTGGTGATGTATATGTTCAACTCTTGTTTGAGGGTTGGTTGGTCCTTTAGTTTCCTCTCTTCCACTGCTCGCCCCGACCAAGTAATAGCAGCACACACTTTTAATAATGCGTGCGTGTGAGCCTAAAAAAATGTTCATGGAGATTGAGAGACAGGCAGATTAGACTCGCTAGTGCAAGTTAGCGAAGACCGATATCTGGCATTAAGCACAAGCTTGAACTCTACTTTGAAAGTCACTAAATACACCAGAAGAAGGCATCTACACATCATCCAACTAACGAAGAAAACTTAACTAATCTCATATAGCGACACAATGATATCTAGGCTTATCCCCAAAGGACAATCAATACGAACAATCACATCATCGAGGCCAACCTTCTACCCCGAAGCCACCAACAACGATACGAAAAACCCAAGAGGCAGCAACAGGAAGCTAAGAGACCTGATAGAAACAGTAAGAGAAGAACACTGGAAAACCCAACCTTCAAAGCAGGCTGAGACAGCAAGACAGTTTGACCAGCTGCACAAATTCACAAAGCAGTACTCTGAAGAACAGCGGTTGAAGCAGCAGGAAGGGCAGATACAACGGGGTCTGAATGAACAAGTCCAAGAGCAAGAGCAAAAGTACTCTAATCCGGAGAATTTGAATCCTCATGCTTATTTTTACAGGGTGTTGCTTGTGCCTTTGTTGAAGGTTAGTGCATTCAGTTTTGGTTCTTTCTATGGGATGATGTATCTATGGGAATTCATAGATGAAAAGGAAGAAGAGGTGACGACTAGGTGAACCTTGTTGTAAATAAGTCATCACAATATTTTGAATGTTTTTTTTTGTTTTATTGCTCATTAGGATATAATGGAAGTTGCAATTCGAACTGCATGTGTATTCCCATCTGAACAACGAGCTCAACTCGTTGAACAAACTTATAAGTAAAACGTAATTAAAAAGATTAAAGAGATGAATAAATGAGTTGTCGTTTCGTCTTCCCGTTGTTTTTGATTCATTACATTTCAATATTGTATTTTCAAATCGTCAAAAAAGGAAACAGGAAGTAGGTGAGTGGGGTTGATTGACTTTTCTTCCTAATCTTAATCAAACCTTGATTTCCTTAGCCAATCTTGCAGCAACGGCATCCAAGAATCCAGTGGTTGAAGCAAAGCTTTTAGAGTTGATCAATAGTGCCAAATCTTTAGTCATGATCTTATCCTTAGAAACGGTATCCAAGACACACTTTTCCAAGGTATTTGCAAATTCAACAACATCGGGAGTGTTATCCAACCTACCTCTTTGAGCAATACCTCTAGTCCAAGCAAAGATGGAAGCGATAGAATTGGTGGATGTTTCCTTACCCTGTTGATGCTGCCTGTAGTGTCTAGTGACGGTACCATGGGCAGCCTCCGATTCGAAGGCCTTACCATCAGGAGTCATCAAAACAGAAGTCATCAATCCCAACGATCCAAACCCTTGGGCAACAATGTCCGATTGAACATCACCATCGTAGTTCTTCAAAGCTAGGACGAATCCACCTTTAGACTTGATCATTTGAGCAACCATATCATCGATTAGCCTATGCTCGTACCAAATACCGGCAGATTCAAATTGGGATTTGTAGGTGGATTCATAAATCTCTTCAAAGATATCCTTAAATCTACCATCGTACTTCTTTAAGATTGTATTCTTTGTGGAGAGGTACAAAGGTAATCCTCTATTCAAGGCCATCTTGAATGAGGAATGTGCAAACCCAACAATGGATTCCTCGGTGTTATACATGGCCAAACCAACACCTGGACCTTTATAGTCAAACACTTTATGGATCTCTTGTGGAGAGCCATCAGCTGGAGTATAGACGAGTTCGAGCGAACCAGCACCAGGAATGACAAGATCGGTAGCCTTGTACTGATCTCCATGGGCGTGTCTTCCAATGATGATTGGTTTTTCCCAACCTGGGACTAACCTTGGGATTTCAATCTCTCCCGTTGATTTGTTACCTCCAATAACAATCGGTTCTCTAAAGACGGTACCTCCAAGGATGTTTCTGATTGTTCCGTTGGGTGAAACCCACATCTTTTTAAGATTGAACTCTTTAACCCTTGATTCATCGGGTGTAATGGTGGCACATTTGACACCGACACCATAGTGTTTGATTGCGTTTGCTGCATCAATTGTAATTTTGTCATCTGTTGCATCCCTTGAAGTGACGCTCAAATCGTAGTATTTCAAATCAACGTCTAGGTATGGGGTGATCAATTTCTTCTTGATGATATCCCAGATGATTCTTGTCATTTCGTCACCGTCCAATTCAACGATTGGAGTCTTGACTTTGATCTTGTCTAGTGATGGATGAGTCTGTGAGAAGAATCTTGTTGATGTGGAGGTTGAATTGGCCAACAGCGATTTGCCAAGCTTGGTAGCTGCTGAGGCTGAGACTGAGACTGAGGTTGGACGACGTAGCAGGTATGAGATGGACATTACTGGGGGAGATTGGAAGAATGATAATGATGACCTGAGATGTGAGGAAGGGAGGGAAGGTGAATGAGAATGAGAAAAGGACGATAATGAAGAGATTGAATTGATCAACTGAAAAAAGAAAAAAAAAAGGGTATTAAAATAAAGAACAACAACAACAATAGGAAGAAAGAACAAAAGTTGTCGAAAGAGACTACCGATCAAAGAGTCAATGTTGCACAGTCAGTTAGTTAGTTAGTTAGTTAGCTAGTTAGTACGCACACTCACCTTACTCGGAGAGAGTGGAAAATCCGAATTTGAATGCAAAGTTGGGCCACCAACCAACCAACCAACCAACCAACCACACAGCCAAAAATAAAAACGACCATTTTTCAGTTCATTTGCCGCGCTTGGATATAGTAATAATAATGTATTATAATGTGATGATGGAGTGAGTGAGTCACCCCGATGGAGGAGACCACAACTCGGTGAATTTGTCGGGAGTTTCCCTCTATTTAAGTACGTAGTTGATTACCTAATGCTTTTTTCCTTTTGGTGTATTTTTTTTCCCACTTCAGAGGGATCATTCTAATGTATATATATATGAAACCTGCCGCTACCCATCCCTCTTCTTCTTCTTCTTGTTCTTTTCCCTCTTCTTCTCTTTTCTTTCTCTTTGCTCTTTGCTTTTGTACCATCTATTTTGTACAGCTAACAGATTTATTTTAAGCCTACTTCTACAAGCTCAACATTTTTGTGTTCCAGTGGAGAGCATCAGAATTGGATTGGATGGAATATTCTCTCCCCACGAACAACTTCATCCCATAAATTTCAAATATCGATCAAAAAAAAAACAAATACAACGGAAGAGACATCTTTACCATCATCAACACCCATGATACTACAATGCGAGGTTTGGATATACTCTAAAATACCTCCACAATTGTCAAAAACGCCGTGTTAAACATGGACACCCCTGCAGCCAATTTACCCAATGCGGCAAGTTTTCATTGATCGATCGATCTAACCTAACAACCATTCTAATGCGCCGCACCACGGGGATGAACGTGTGTTCAACAACATTCGAGTCCATGCCAATTCCCATTTCAGAGACCCGCCGCAAGCACCAACCATCATCTTACATATATATGACCGTTTCTCTCCCTAATCACCATCATTATCAACATCAATATCAATATCAATATCACCAACTTTGTATATATTAGTGAATAAGCCATTCACTCGACATCAGCACCACATTCCCTCAAAAGCCACTCTACACTTTTCTTGTGGGCTCGAGCTCAAGTCACCTATTTTCACAGTCCATAGCGTCCACTACTTCATCCATATCGATCCCCAATTTAAATCATGCCAGCGCTCGATTACAACTCCATAAACAAGCATATCAAAGAACTCAATTCTAGCAATAACATCCTCGACGAAAGTACAGCTCATAACTATGTCGAGAGGTTAAGAGAGTCTATCATTAGTGGCAACAAGGTGGACAGGATTAACTCCATCGTCATTCTTGCAAAACTCATAGAGTTTCTTCCTAAATCAGACTCTATCAATGGCCTCTTTGATGCCAACCTCTTCTCCACTCTGTTTGAGGTTGGTTCATTGGAGTCAGTTGCAAGTGAATCGTTAAGATACATCTTGAAGATAGCAATCGGGTTTCTCTCGGGTGTTATTCCATACACAAGATCAACAGACATCTTCAACGCTCTTCTTTTGCAAGTTTACGATAACTACTCATTTGTGCAAAGCCTGTCCAACAGACTATTTGACCACGATTTGAGAGTGGCTTCAAGCATCATTGATTTCATCACAAAAGTACTTTACAGATCCTATGAGTTGAAAAACGATAGATTCTTGATCATTACAACTAGAAACTTGATGAATGTCCAATTTTTCACAAACTTATCTATACTTCCAAGTTCAGCAAAGTCAGAACTTGAAAAGCTGGGATTCCTGAAGAATCTAAACAAATCCATCACGTTGGTTGAAACATACCTAAACAACACCAAGTATAACCTCAACAATGACATGCACGATTTCATGCTAAATGATCTATACGATGTCATTACAGTCTCGTTGAATGATTCAGGAACTGCAACGACTGAAGAATATACCAACTTTGGATTAGATTCAAATCCAAAGCAATACATCCTGGACAACTATAGAATCCTCACATCTCTTGAGTTGAAATGTTTCCTAAAGAGCGCCAACATTACATTCAAAAAACAATGGTTTGAACATACAATGTTTGCCAACGAAAACTCACATTTCCCATTGGGCCGTTTTGGAGTGGAAGTGTCTAATCTCATCAACAGCATAAACCTTGAATTGCATCCAAACTTTGGAAGAATCTTTTACATATTCAACGCTGAGATATTCTATTCATTCATGCTAAAGTCCTTACAATGCTGGATCACATCGAACGCCGAGAGTGATGATTTTGTCACAGCTTCCAAGGCTTTACCAGTCATGTTAGATTTCATAAATGATCAACTGGAAGAATTACCGTTAGACGAGGCTTTAATAGCATTGGAATCCATGGAATATGCTAACTTGAGAAAGTACCAGTTGAGAAAATTGAGAGAAACAACCGATATCAAATGGTCAGATTCACTATCCCACTTCAAAACCGAAATATCAAAGCAGGCTTTGAACTTTGTCAAAAACCAAAGATTCTTGGAGTTGTCCAAAGGTTCATGGGTGTACGTTCAAAATCCTATTGAAATGGCCAAGCAGAGCAAGAAATCGAGCTACTACTTTATCGTGCTATCTTCCAACTATCAGTCTTTAATCTACAAGGAATTTCCAAAGAAGACAACAGAGACCCCAAACATTGACAAGGAAGGATCCAAGATTGATTTCAACCAAGTGTCAAGGATTGAATCTCTAAATCTGATGGACGATAGCCAGAAGGAGTCCAAGTTGATCAGCATCAGCTCAAGGCTAAACCTGAACAAGATTGAAATTGTGACTAAGACAGGCACAGTCATACCGTTCTATGTTGACACTAAGGATCTCTTGCATGTCTGGATGGATGGTTTGAGAATGTTAATCAACAACAATACCGAGTTGTCAGAGGAGGCTCAATATCAGGTGGACTCTTTGACTAAAGTGAGGTACGATGTCCAACTGATGGATCTGAAGGATGTTAATGAGGCTTTGGAAGAGCTCACGTTTAGTGAGGACCATATGAGAGAGTTGGTAGCTGGTTTCCACTATAACTGATGACCAGAGTGGCTTTCGGTTTTGATTTTACTCTGTGCATGACACATTATAATATTACACTGGTTGGTGGGCCGACATTCCTAAAGGATCTAAAGTTTTACCTGTATATAATTTGTATTTTCAAACCAGTGCAAACCAGTTTAGTCTAGCATACTCCAACAACGCAAATTAAAATAGGAAGCTTAAACAAGCCATCAAAATCATTTCTTACTCTTAAACTTTTTTGCCCCAGCCTTCTTGGCATTTCTATTGGCAATCGCCTTCGACTTACCTTCCGTTCTGTCAACCTTTGTCTTTTTGTACACCTTTCCCATGTCCTCCTTGGCCTCCTCTGCTTTCCTTTGCTTGCTGTTTGGCCTCTTGGACTTGGCCATCAACGAACCCAACTTATCCTCCTTCTTCTCTTTCTCACTCTGGAACCAGGTTCGCTTTGGCCTAGAGTTGATCTCTGACTGGAAGTTCAGCAGGTTCTCACCTTTCTTCAACTCCATCTCTGCTCTGATCATCTCCTTCTCCTGTTGTTCCTCATCCAATATCTCAGTAATAACCTCCGTCTTCTCATGGACTATCTTGTTGATTCTCTCAACTTCAACCCAGTCGACATTCCTACCGACTGCCTTACCCTTCTTATCCAGCTCGACCTGCTTGATTGCCTCCTTGACAATAGCACGATCCTGTGTTGATTCTCCCACGAACGACACAGCAATACCGTCTCTACCTGCTCTTGCAGTTCTACCGACCCTATGAAGATAGATGGCATGTGTCTTTGGCATGTCAAAGTTAATGACCACTTCAATCTTTGGAATGTCCAAACCTCTAGCGGCAAGATCTGTACAGACCAAGACTGGAACGGTCAATTTTTTGAAATCGGTAACACTCTTCAAACGTTGCTCTTGCGTTAGCGAACCGTGCAACTCTGAAACTTTGACACCTAGTAGACCTAGTATGATTCTCAACCTGTGTGCCATCTCCTTTCTTGAGACAAACACTATGATCCTATTCTGCTGTTTGGAATCCATCTTCGATAGAATGTTGTATAGCAATGCAGGCTTGGAAGCCTCTCTCTTTCTCACCCTGACAAACTCTTGCACCAATCCAGAAGCAGCAGCTTTTGGAGCACCAATCATGATCCTGACGGGCCTTCTCAACGACAACTGGATCAACTGTTTGATGTTTGAATTCATAGTAGCGGAAAACAACATGGTTTGCCTCTTACTTGGAACCAAAGACAAAATTTCCGTGATTTCCTTCTGGAAACCTTCCTCCAACATCCTATCGGCCTCATCAAACACCAACACTTCGACAGAATCAACGTTAAAAGAAGGTGAGTTTCTAATATGGTCAATGAATCTACCAGGAGTGGCAATGACTATATCCGGCCTCTTCTTCAACTCCTGCTCCTGCTGTCTCAAGTTCAACCCACCAACAGCCAATCCAAAAGTCAACCCATTGACAAACTGTCCAATCCTCTTTCCAACATCGGCAACTTGAATGGCCAATTCTCTCGTTGGAGCTAGTATGATGACTCTGGTGGATGCAATCTTGGAAGGTTTGTAAAGGAGTCTTTCGATGATTGGAATCATGTATGCTGCAGTTTTACCGGAACCAGTGACTGCACCAGCAACTATATCCTTTCCTAGTAGTGCGATCGGAATGGACGCGCTTTGAATTGGGGATGGTTTCGTGTACCCAAGCACCGAGAGACCCTTGAGGACCGGTCTTGATAGGTCTAACGATTGAAAGTCCTTGTGTAGTGTGGCCTTGGATTCTTCGCTTTCATCTTCTGGTGCGTAGAAATCGGCAATTGCTTCAGCTGAATCTTCCTCTTGTTGTTCGTTTAGTATGGCATCTTTGCCAAAGTTTAGTTCAACTGGTTTTTCCTCTTTTTCTTCGTCGCCAACTTGCTGTTCTTCCTCATCGTCCTCGTCCTCTTCATGGGCCTCCTCTGCATCTTCTTCACCCTCTTCTTCTTCTTCTGGCTTTGGTTCTGGGGCACCCATACCAAATCCATCCATTGCTAGTTCATCGTCCTCTTCTTCGTCTTCATCATCGTTGTTGTCGTCTTCCATGTCGGCATCCTCTTCGACATCATCATCAGCTTCGTTGGTTAGGTTTCCTGTTAATCCACCTTTACGCCTTATAATTCCATCAAGATCAACGTCCTTCTTGGCAAAGATATCATCCTTGTTAGCATCACCGCTGAAATCCCATCCGTCAAAGTTTGTGTTCGAACTGAGATCATCTCCCAGGCTGAACAAAAAGTCAGGGTTGAGATCATCGTTGGCAGCATTAGATTCTTCACCGTCGTTCTCAGTCGTTGATGATGATTTGGACTTCTTTCCCTTTGGCTTTTCTCTCGTCTTCTTTGAGGCCTTTTTCACAGTTTTTTCTTTCTCTTCTTCATCTGTAGTTTCCTCATCGTAGTCTGGGACATCCTCTTCACTGTCCGAGATGGTTGCGACAAAGTCATCAATTGGCTTTCTTCTGGCCTGTTTCACTCTCGTCGTTTTCTTTACCATTGTTCGTCTTCTTATTCTGATTGTTTCAAATTGAATACTTTCTAGGGAGCTGCTTTGCAACATTAGTAACAAGATTTATTAATCAGTAGATAGATATGTAGAAAGTTCGTAATTTTTCAAGAGGGTGAAAAAAATTATTAAACGAAGAAAAATTTATCCATAATCGCGGCTGTGCTTACAGATCATACTTTTAAAGGCGGTGCAAATATCTATTTCAGGCTGTGCAGATGGATGCTGATTGGAACAACTCCCTGCTACCATTCGGTAGTTGTATACATAGGGTTATTATCCCTTCTTATACATGTTGGGAGGCTTTCGTGGGCCTATATAAACCAATTCAAGAATGGAGAGGTGAAATCAAAAGTGAAGATTTCACCAGCGATATTCGACTTAAAAGTAGCATAAAGACAGAAACGGGGTTCGTCAGCATTTGAGCCTAGTATCACAGTTCAACAGAGTTCTTCAGCTTGTACAATAATCCTTGTTCCCTGTATAACCAAACCAAACCTTTCCCCGTTCTGATATCTCCCTCATCGCCAATGGGACCTGTATCACGAAGCAATTCTTTTTCAATGCACCATACCAACAGACGCACCTGGATAGGCTTCAAGGCTGGATCTAGTTGCTTTGCAGAAAGTAACAACCACAGCAGCGCCTTCTTGTTCCTCGAACCACCCAAGTTGCACATGTTCGGCTTGGTCAACTTGTTAGGATTATCAGCCTCGTAGTATGAGGTTGACTCAGACTCTGATCCTTTTCGTAACTGAGAACTCATCGTTGTTGAGGCTGCAGGAGGTAGTGGTTTGTCAAAGTTATAGTACACATATGCGATTCTCTCCATCAGTTTGGCATTGGACGTACTGCCTAACAGTTTGGAATCTATTAGTTTCTTAAAGAGCTTCAATGATTCGTTGAAATAAGTTTCCGGTGGAATTACATTGCTGTTGGAACCGAGTCCCATTGTTCTGTTTGTTGCAGATCCGATTGATGAGCCTTTCGTTAATGACTGTACTGTGGTGGATGACTGGCCCAGCACAAAGTACAACTCAGCGATTATTAGTGTGAGTCTCACTGTGTAGGTCTTTAGATTGCATCTGGAAAGGTACGAATAGAATGACGAGTCTACCAGGGGCGTTACCACATCTGAGATTATCTTTGCCGTTATACCACCACTGGAGGAGATATTCGCCAATGACGAAGAGCCAGTATAATAGTCTAATGGATTCAGCTTGTTGCTTGCACCAACTATCAAAGAGATAATCATGAACTCTTGCAAGGAAGATAGATGCGAATAAGCCTTGTCATTCAGGAAATCTTTCTTGAGCAGCTCATACGTAGTATAGGAAGACTTGTAGTCTCTGAGCATAAAAGACCAATCGCCAAGCTTCCTGATTATCATCTCATGTGCAGTTGAATAGTAGTATCCATCCGTAACGTTGTATGCCACTTCAACTGATGATGTATGTGCAGGGAGTTTGTCAGATGAAGATGAGCCACCACCAAAAGAAAAAAACGAAGAGGATTTTGAGGACGAAGTTGGCGGAGCTAAAGCGGAAGAGGAAGAAGATCCCCATTTCTTACCGGCATTAAACAAACGGCCAGTAAAACTCTTCCTTGGAGCAACAACTTCCTCTGTCCAAACCTTGATTTTTCTTTCCATATAAGGCACCATATTTTTATAAATTATTTCCTGTATTTGAGCAGATAATATATCAAATGTGATTTTCGGTATTTCTATGCTGATGGGCATCTCGCTATTTTCTATAAGTGACGATTCATCATCAATATCAGCAAATATTGGAGCGAACAGTTTGATATTGCCTTGATCATGATTGTCGTGACCTTCCTTTGGTATGTATATAGGAGTGATAGCACTTTTCAGATTCATTGTTAACTTTAGCTGTTCTTGTAAACGCAAACCTTTCTGTAATGATTCTGAATCATCTTTATCCACAATGATCAAGATCAACTCAACCATGGAATCAAGGTCCAGCCATACTGGATAAGTATCATGGCGCTTCCAGTTCAATATAGAGCCCTTTAGAGTATCAATGCTATCTTCAGCTGACACAACAAACAATTGGACTATGGGATGGTTGAAGGATTCAAAGGGAGAAATTGTCTTGGATGATATCAATTTACTTAGTAGCTTCAAGTAAATGGAATTTTGCAGAAGGGTAGTCTCTAATAGCTTATCATTAGCCTCTTCAGAGGAAGAAAAATCATTCAATGTGTCTTCAGTAAGGCCAATCTGTTTCACCTTGGAATCAACCAGACTGATATAATCATCCAAATATCTGTCCAGGGCACTTACGCTGTACATCTCTGTACTTGCAGAGGATGGTTTCATACCGGCAGATCCTAAAGGCAAGGATCCGGACCCCATACTACTTCGTCTGACAGCATGGAGTGCCTCCTGCTCTCTTAACTGTTGTATTATGGGTTTGACGAATCTTATCGTCATCCTTGGTATGCTGCCACTCCCACTCCCACTTCCACTCGATCCAAAATCTTGTTCTATCATGCTCTCTTCAAAGTAGCTCAAAAATTTAAGAAATGTATCGAACCCAAATGTTGAGGCCATACTATCTGCCAAGTCGGTGGAAATGACAGATATTTTGGGGCAGAAATTTTGTACTATCAATTGCTTTGAGAAGAACGAAGGTGGACCTCTGAGGCTGGGACTAAATACCGAAAACACCTTTTCGCTATACCGGGATCGTATTCCTGGAGTTAAATCATGGATTGAGGATAGTAAGGACTCATGCGCATCGTTGTGGTTGTTGTTGTTGATGGGCGCTTGCATGACGTCTGGAGCTGGTCTGGCATGAATAGTGAGAACAACAATTGAGGTTTCAAATGGTCCTGAATGCGCTTGTTAACAGAACCAGTTGTTTATCTATCCTGATACTAATCTCAGCTGTTGTGCTATCAGAGCAAATTCGATATGATTGTCACCAGGAATAGTCTTAGTTTCTGCTCAAATCTAAGCCGTGTCTGTCTGATGAGTGTCTCTCTTTATCGTATAAAGCAAAACCAAGGCTGTGGTATACAATTCGTGCAAGGGTGTGTTTATGTTGTAAAAAATTTAGTTGAACTTTTTTTGCGCTGTTGTTGGAAGATGGAAGGAGGTCGGAGAACACTCAAAGGTACCCAATGGGATAGGATTTACACACCCTTCCACAGAAGTAAGTCTAAAACTATACGGTACGATATATAGTAGATTTTTGATTATCTTCTGTCTAGATACAAGTCATATATAGTCAGAGCAAAACATTCTACAATGGGGAAAGGGGCTCTCAAGTTTGGTGGTAAGTCGGGTATCTTGCCAAAGCCAAGGGAAATTTTCAAACAGCCTTACAAGCATCAGGTGTACAAGCAAGAACCAGACACCGGTTATGCACCAGACATCCTTCATCCAAGAAACATATCCAGAAATTTGGTCAAGCCAAAGGTGGTGCCTCCAGAGGTGAAGCTTCACAAAACTGCACCTGAACCATCCAAGAAATATTCTCCTTCAGAGTTGGAAAAGCTACCAATTGCACAACAATTCAAAATTAAGAATGCCGAGTTGAGAAGAAAATACTTGAAAGAATCATATACTGCCGAAGTAGCAAGACTAGAGAGAATAGAACTCACACAAAAGAAAGCCAAAGAAGCCGAAGAACTTTTGGCCGAAGAAGCAAAGAATCATCAAAAATCAAAAGCTGAACTATACACAACACCAACCATTGAAAGCCTACTCGCTGGTCCGATGATCCGCCCTCGAACTGAGGCAGAAAAAGAAGCTCTAGAGTTGAAGAGAAAAGCCAATAGATTACAAAAACAGCTCGAAGGAAAGGAGAGTCAAGCAAGAAGGCTCTTAGAATTGTACAATGCCAGTGCAAACTTTGCAATCACCGAGCCTAAGCTTGAACTAATGGTTGATAATGCCTTCAGTGACAGAAGACTCAAACAATTGGAGGGCATTCTCAACTATTCAGCTGATAGATTGAGCCAATTACCTGCTGAATCTGAATTCGATGACGCTTTGAAAGATTCCATTGTTGGTACCGTTAACAAAGGTCCATCTTTCGATGTCGTTAATGATACATTGAACGGTTACATTGCAGAGTTGTACCAGGTGGCTGAAAACGTTAAGGAGGAAACGAAGGAGCAGCACAGAAGAGAAATTGAGGAGAAACAGGCCAAGTTGAAGCAGGTGCAGGATGAGATGTTGAAAGACGAACAGACGGGAGAGACAGTCGCTTGAAGTGTGTCAGTTTTTATTTCTATTCGACCTGGTAACGAACCACCACTACACAGCTGGACATCATAATCGTACATGTATATAAAGAATTTGATCTAAGGATTTTCTTATCCCTTTGTGCATTCTGTCCAAATTCTGACAGCCTCCTGTAGTCGAACTGTACCTGAAGAGATGAGTGGTCTTGAACTGGTCTTGATGTGCTCTATCTTGTGGAATCGCTGTTTGAAAGATATACTAAATGGAGAAAAAAAGTAAAGAGAACGTTGGTATATATATATACAGGCTTGAAAAAATTAGGGAAATAATCGCTAAAGGAATCAATAAAAGAAGAGAAAAATGTGTTTACTAGATCACTCTACATAATGCCATTGTTAATTGATTATTTGGTCAATAGATTGTCGAATGCAGGAATCAATGTCTGAGCCAATGCAAAGGAGAAGACCAACTTAGGACCAGTAGTCAACAACTTTGGAGTCAAACCTTTAAAGAAAGAGCTCAAACCTTCATTCTTAGCCATGTTCTTCAAAATGGTGAAACCAGACTCATTAGCTTCGAAGCCCTTGTTTTGAATTCTAGTCTTGATAACATCCAAAGGAGCAGAAACAATCAATGAAGCGGAAGCACCAAAGATTGAAGAGACAAAGTTTTGAGTCCATGTGGCACTGGTATAATCCTGTAGGCCAAAGATGTATTCTTTAGCAAAGGCAGAACCACCAAACAATGCAAACGAGCCTGGAGCATTTCTAGCAGCGGTCCATCCCCAACCTTTGTACAATCCTAAACCTTCATCCTGTAGAATCTTGAAGAAACCTCTACCTTTGAAAGCTTCCGGGTTTGTTTGTCTCTTGATCTTCAGAACGTCCAATGGCAACAAGACAATCTCACCAATACCAATCAGAGAACCAGCAGTGGCTGAAAGTAAAGCCTTACCTGTCTTAGCACCAAACAGATCGTCATATGTGGACTTGAAGTTGTTTGTCAAAAATTCGTTGGCGAATGGTTGACCACCGTACTTGTAAACTCTTTGCAGGATCTTATAACAGGCAGCATAACCTAAACCTGGGAACAAGGTGAAAAATCTTGAACCTAGAGGTTTTGTGGCGTTTTCTCTAAAGATGACTTGGTTTAAAAGGTGTAGGTTGTTCACCTTTGTGGTGTTGGACATCAGTCTCTTGGAGATTGTGTCAACAGGGTGAAAGACTGCAATTTCACAGATACCTGCCGAGGCAGAACCTAACACTCTTGCGGAGGCGGATTGTTTCTTGTCTGAAGAGCCTGCTGCTGGAGACATGATATGATATGGATGCGATATGAGGTGAGGTTAAGAAGTAAGGGTAGTCAACGATTGTTATTGCACAATACCAAGAGGAACAAACGAGTGTGATTTGAATACTATAACCACTATTTGCCTGGATGAGTCGGAGTAGATCTTCTTTCTTCTTCTCCTTCGTTCGGATCTGTTCCCTAGCCTTGTTTGTTTCCCTTCTCCCTTCTGCTGGGATCCTCCTGTTCTTTTGGCAAAGACCGCCTGTTCTTCTCTTCTTCATCAAAAGTGAAAAATTTTATGCGCCGATGTCGCTGTGGCTCAATTACCTAATGGGGTAACTGTATGCTACGCCACGCATATGCTGCAGATCTGGAGAAAGATAAGTGGCTGGTGAAAGTTAAGCTATGCAATGCACCCTTCTTTTGTATTTTAAGGGAAAAGAAAAGGAGGATGAACATTGGGAAACAACTTACAAGAGAAAAGAATACTTTAGCTTTTATTTACAGATTATACACATTCCATTTCTAACTTATATAAAACTGGCAAACTTTCATAGTCCTCTCCTCCATGTCTTGGATCAACTTCAGATCAATATGTCTGATAGCCCCGATACCCCTGTGCACACAGATAAACCAGTCAAATTCAACAAGAAGCACCAGAAGTATCGATCTCAATGATAACAAACCTCCAACTCAAGACTTAACAGGAATACTTCCTCTCTGTTATTCAGAGACAGTTAACATTTATAACACCATGATCTTCCAAATCGGCACGTCTCTTGTTCACCTTGCTACTCTGATTGTGCTGATGACCATTATTCGATATGTCAGATCAAGATATACAGCTGTTGGAAGGAAAGAAATGCTGGTGTTTTTTTGGACCTACGCCGTTTTTACAATCTCTTCACTAGTTGTAGATAGCGGCATTGTTCCCTCAGGAAACCCCTTCTTCAAATACTTGGTTTCCTTTCAGCTGTCTATTTGTGGAGTGTGCTGCTGGTCTCTGTTCTTCTCGGGATTATCAGGATTCAACTTTTGGGATGATGGTTCATCCTCAGCAATGTGGTTTCTCTATATTGGTTCCATTTTTGTAGTTGTCTTACACTCCTTGGTGGCAGTTTTCACTTTCAACTACTGGACTCTCATACTTGCAAACCCTTCGAAAACAACCCCTCTGTTCCTCACTTACTTTGGACTCAATGGGCTACTTTTGGTCTTCTACTTGCTTTCACAGATTGTGATATGCTTTTTCAAACTAGTCATCAACTGGTGGGCCATTGGGGCTTTGTGCTTTGTGGTTTTATTCTTTGGGGCTGCCAAGGCTCTGTTGTATGGTTTCAGTGTACCGATTTGCATCTCTTTAAATCATTATTCGGACGGCCTGGTATTTAGCACCTTGAGCAACCTCTGTGCAATTATGATGGTTTATAAATATTGGGATATTATCACTTTCGACGATGATGAATACATACGATACACGGAAGTTGCTCAAAAGATAGACCTTCAGCAGCAACAACAACAACAGAAAAGCTGAAAGGTATCATCACTACTTGAAAACTTCTATCCTGTTGTCACTCTTTGAGTGTCGGATGTCCACAGCGATTCTATTAATATAGGTATATATAATTATACAAACAGTCAAAGTGAAATATTCTAAATTGATTCAAAATCCTCCACCTTATCTAAGAGTCCACCATCCTGTTTTTCCTCGCCTCTCTTGGCATACTCTTTTCCTAAGGTCAACACTAACACCTTGTCGAGACCCTTGTAAAGCCAACTAGCAATCACCATGATACCTCCCATGATAGTGATCAACCGTATTGAGAACTGCCAGAATGAAATCCTGTTTTCTTCAACAATAAGTTTGATAGGTTCGAAATCGTACCTGAAAAAGATGCCAGGAGCATACTTACCAGAAGTCTCAAACTTGGAAACCGAATACTGATTCGTGTCAACCTCTAATCCTAACTTCTTGTACAATGTTGGGACCACCCTCATTTGATACTGGAAGTTGTGATGATGCTCAGTCGTCACCTTGAATGTGTTATCCAAGGGATTGTCCAAGTAAGGATAAAAATCACCAAATGAAAATTCATTGATGGTATGGGTGAAATTCAGCGCCTGTAATGGGGTGATTGTCCTATCCCTATACCCATAACCTTTGGCAGTGATATGGAAATCACCACGGACACGATTGACGGGGACAACACCGTAGATTCTACAAGCATTGCCTCCTTCTTCAGAATGGACACCTTCTTGGTTGAATTCAGCAATGACGGAACGGCCTAGCACGTTTTCCAAGTCTGGAGTCACAATTCCCTCTTGCTTTTGATAGAACCAAAACGGTATGTTGAAGAAAGTTGCTTGATAGTTCAACTTCTCCTTAGCTAATAGTCTGTCCTCTGTGTAATCCCTTGCGTTTGTATCCAGGTAATTGCATGGCATAGCCACCGTTAAATCAAGGTTAATTCTCAAATCTTTTCTTATAACGTCATCAACGGTGAATTGATGATCAATGTAACCGTCGATGTAACCACCGATTTCCACCCATATGAGAAACAATAAAAAAACGTATGTCATAATCGAAGATAAGGATCCCCTGGAGGATCTCACCTGCTGTGATGGGGGTATTTTTGCTGCAGAAGATGAAATAAAATAAGTTGCATATTAGTATAATTGAGCCGATACAAATCACTTTCAAGAGGTGGAGGGCCTAACTGTCATTGAAACTTACGAAAAGCATCAAAGGCTCTGATGTACTTCCTTGATTGATCCATTATGATGAGCTGGTTCGAGAGAAGTTTGTCCAGTTATCAATGATATAACTGCGCAATGCTTATTATCAAGAGGAAACCAAAACCAGCAACTTGTCAGGGATCCAAGTGCGATAAACAAGTAAAGAAGTGGTTGACTAAAAGATACAAAGCCAGAGTTTGAAAAGATACGTTGTTGTATTCTGCTCAAACGACATACCACTCCTTCCTCTTGCACAGCCGTAATTGATGGATAACTTTTTTTTTTCTCTAATTTTCTGCTTTGGAATAAAATAACTGATTTAAATGGATCATTTGAGCTTCAATATTGATCGTTTCTATTGAGTTTTAACTGTAATCTTAGCAGTAACCTCTCCCATAGAATTACAGTGGTCAAAGAAATGCTGGTTTAACAGCGCCCAAAAGAATAGATATTACATTCAAAGTATAAATGGCCAGATCAGCGTACAGAAAGGGTCCTGTATGTGGGGTGGACAACTGTCCCTCTGTGCTTTGGAAGTATGTCAACGGTCACCCTGTGTGTCAATACGGTCACGTCAATACTGCTTCCATTGAGGTTGACGATGAAGAAGAGCACATGGATGCGATTTCAAAAAATCCTAGAGGTAGGTTAAGAACGATCAAGAACGTTGCCGGGCTAACTGAAAGTGAAGCAGTTTCTGCGAGAAAGAGTCAATTGGCAGAGCTGAATAGCAATAGGAGAGACATTGCCTATGGTTTGGACTTGAAGAAAGTTTTTCTGCGAAGTTTTCAAATAGTGTTGAAGACTATGGCTACTTCTTTAGCTGATCAGCTTGGCTTGGATAAGGAGAAGTACATTCTGATAGTGAGGAGATTGTGGGGGCTGTTACTTTTACGGACGGTAATGAAGAAGCATGAAGGAGGCAGCGGCGATAAACAAAAGCAACAGCAAAGCCGAAGCCGAAGACAACAAAGATATAACAAGAACGATAATGATGATAATGATGATGATGATGATGATCTTAGTAGCTCGTCGAGGTACTTCCAGGTGAGTGATATCCTCATGATCTGTTATGCTGCTATGATTTACATGAAAGTGCCCATTTATATGACTGACATGATCAAAATGGCGTATACCGGAAAGATTCCATATCTGCGCTCGGAAAATGTGTTGCCAACCAGAATCAGAATGAAATTGGCGTATGACAACATTTCTCGCTTTCATGGTAACATGAAAATCGAGTTTTATAGAACCTTTGCAAGGTTTATATCACAAATCCAGCTAGAGAAGGAGATTGAGAATGAGCTGTTCATTTATTATCCCTTCCTGACTAAGATCATCCTGCGTTTGAATCTACCAATTGAAATCATAGTACTGGTGAGCAATTCCATAGGTATTCTTGGACAGGAAGAAATCTGCAAGTTTGACAGACTCATTAGTGTGCATTCCCAACTTTCAAAACTCGGCACTGGTCATCCTGAACTGAGGGTTCTTTCGCTCATACTGGCAACAACAAAGGTTTACTTTGCTGCCAATCCATCAGTTTTGACAAAGTGGTTCTCCGTTTATAAGAAGCAAAAGGTGAAGAGAGATCATGGAGAATATGGTGATCATCAGCTGATAAATATAATCAATTTGTTGGTGAACGGTACTTCCTTCAACAATCTTGTCGCATGGGACAGACCAACCATGGAAAACTTTGTGTCAAACTTTCACAATAATATTCTTCCACATACAAACAAGGACATAGTGGTTGATCCAACAAGATTGGACTACAAGACACAAAAGGCAACTTCCAAGAGACTCTATAACGTTTTCAATACCGACGACGTGAACTACGACAACCACAACGGGAAATCACAAGAGCAACTACTTGCAGACTACAAGAATTCGCTAGTTGAAGCATACACCGAGTTGTATGCGGATGACGATGAGAATCTGAAAGACGTTAACGGCGACACTAGTGAAAGCGATACTGATAATGACAGTGACGTGCCGCTGATCAAGAGAAAGCTACTGTTACGGTCCCAGTTGGATCAACTTTTAGATATTCTCGTTGATGAGCTCAGAAACGAGTTTGGCTTGAAGGTTGCTGAGTTTCAGCGCATCATTCGTACTGGTGACGCGTATCTTGCTACGGTATCATCGAGAGTCAAGTGACGATTGTTGATGCGATATCCAAGTTTTTCTGTCCTGTTAGGCTAGATGGTTTGCATATGGAGGCATATGTCAAGCTACTAGTCGGAGGCCCGTTTTTTTCCTGCCTCAAAATGCATTCAAAGGAACGCAGAAAATACTAATAGATAGATTGATTGATAATATATAAAAGTATACACTCTCAGAACACGTAACCAATGGTGTGATCGTACCAGTATGCAGCACCCTTCTTACCGCCTCTAGCAGCAATCCTGGCTTGAACATCGATTAGGAATTGTTCTTCTTCGGCATCAATGACATCCTTGTAGGTCATCAAATCGGCTTCCTCTGGCTTGACAGTCTTGGTTTTCATGATGAGCTTGTAACCGAACAATGAGATGATAAACACAGGAATACCAATGTAGGAAGTGATGAATGTCTTGTAAGCGAACTCGTCACCAATGAAGACAGTAAAGGACTTGGTCAATGAGACTAAGATACAGACGAATAGAGCAACCCATGAACCGTATGGTTGAAGCGGAGCATAGTATGTGAATGACTTTCTGTCCAATCCCTGGACCTTAACAGCCTTGATGAAGTATAGGTAAGTAACCAAGATGGAGATCCACGTCAACAATCCAAAGATAGAGACGACATTGACAAAATAAGTGAAGATGGTACTGGAGGATGAAGAACAAGTCATGAATGCCAAGCAACAGAACAGGGATGAGAATGCCAATGCGTAGACTGGGACACCGTTCTTGTTAGTCTTGGAGAAGAACTTTGGGAACATACCATTGGCAGAGAGAGCGTAAACGTTTCTCGTGGCAATGTACAAGTCTGAGTTTGAAGCAGAGAAGATGAAGATCAAGATACAGGCATTGACAACATGATCTAGACCCGTGATTTTGGCATTCTTGATGGCAACAACGAATGGAGAAGCGCTTGCAGAAGTGGAGGCAGACTTTGCAGCCAGTAATTCTGGGTCGTTATAGGCAACACAACATCCCAATAGGAAGACAGAGCAGATGTAGAACAACAAGATACGGTAGAAAGTCAATCTGATTGCCTTCTTGATTGTGTTTCTTGGATTCTTAGCCTCACCAAAAGTGATACCAACCAATTCAGTACCTAGATAAGCAAAAACGGCAGTAACCATGACGGACCAGAAAGCAACAAACTTAGCCTTTGATGGAGGCGAGATACCATCGTATTCAGCAAATGCACCTGGGTGATGCCAGTATCTGAAGCCAATTCTATCATGGGTTGGAGAGCCACCCAACATGATACATAGTAACAAGATGATCAAACCAAGAACGGTTAACACTTTCAAAGAACTCAACCAGAATTCAAACTCACCAAAGAACTTGACACCAAAGTAATTGATGAACACAACAAGAACCATGATGATGGCAACCCAAACACCGGGATTCACCGTATCAGCGTCAACCCAATACTGCATCACCAAAGCACCTGCAACCATCTGATTAGGAGAAACAATGAGGTACTTACAAAGGTAGCAGATACCAACGGCAAAACCCAACGACTCATCACAGTACCTCTTGGCATAACCGGCAAAACCTTCTGGCAATGGAATGAACGAAGCCATTTCACCAAGTGCACACATGACGAAATAGACAACAATACCAACGACGGAATAAGACACTAGAACACCAGCTGGACCAGAAGTGGCCAACGATGAACTGGTACCAATAAGCAAACCTGTACCTAGGGCACCACCAATGGCAATCATGGTAATATGTCTTGGTTGGAGTTCTTTCTTCAACTGATGACCTTCGGCCTGGGCCAATGGGGATTCGTTCTCCGTTGCATTTGGGTATGGGTTTGACCTTTGGATGTCTAGGGCGTACTCGTGGGTATGCACTGACAATGCCGATTTTTTGCTCGTGAGCTCTGGTCTTGCATCATCCGAAGAGGAAGGTGAACTGCTCTTGAAAAGCATCTCTGTGGAATGGTGGGATTGTTGATTGATTGATTGTTGTTCTACTGTTTGTTGGAGGTGAGATAAAGAAGCTGTTTAGACTAGAGCTGAAAAGAAGCAGAAAAAATAAAAGATGAATAGAGGGGAAAGAGGTCGGAAGAGGATGTTACAGCGAGGGGGATGGGATGCCTAGGATATATAATCATGATGCTCGTAATCTATTTTATTTTTTTCTTTTTTGGTGTTATAGCTGTTGTTGTTGGAGCTGCGGGTGAAGGAGATAAATAAGGATGACTGTTTGTTTATCCGTTAGAGGCTTCCATTGGATTGATAGCGAGAATCAAAATGAAAAGAAAAAAAAAAAGAAACTGTGCAGTTTGTGATACCTGCCTGGCGTGCATGCATGACGTTAGGGGGGGAAAGAAAGTTTAATTCAGCGTAGAGAAAGTCTAACCCTAAATCTAAATCTAGGCAGTAGAAAGAAAGGTCCCTTCCCCTTCCCCTTCCCCTGCGCTCCCATGGCAGACATCCGCTGGTGCTGTCTCTCTGCTCTGCTCTACCCAGCCGACATGGCGGGCGGGCGCTTCTCCCTGGTGGGCCCTGGAGCCCTGGAGCCGCACAAATAGTACATTCCGCAGCGCCTCATTCTATACGTCCCCTAATCAAATTGTTTATCTGCCATGTTATTCAGCCAGCATTTTTGAAAGAAGCAGCGTAATGTAATCTCTCCTTATTCTTTACGATTAGGATGGTGGTGAGGCAGATGAGAGAGGCAATGCTGAATGGTGGGTGGATGTGTTTTGAACATAGATTAAGCAGGCTAAAGTAGCTCATAAGTTAAAGGCAAGTGCTCTTCGGCAAATCGTTGCATTGTCCAAGGGAGTATCTTCTTGGATTATTACTGTTCCAAGCTGACTTGGTTGAACAGAATATTTTCTTTAACTCGAAGTTAGAATTCTGAACTAGGAGACGTTTCATCAGGTTTCCGATAACGATTGAGCACAATTACAGAAAATAAGAATTACAACAGAACAACAGCTATCAAAATTTCTGGGCATTTTCTGTTTACACTGCAGACTTTGTTCTTTGATAGTAATTCCTCAAGCTTATAGTTGTTCCGCCCGTGACAAGATTTAAATTTTCCGAGCTGGTGAAGGAGGGAACCTCACCACAGAACCTTCTTAGTCTGTAAAATTGCACTTATCTGATTCACCATATACTATCACTGCGGCCTGCAGAAACATGATTATAAAGTAATACGAGCAGAAGCAGAACTATGAATGAATATCAAAAGGAAGATCGCCGAGTCGCTACCATAAGTAGAAAGGATGCTTCCATCGAATATCCTCTACTTCCCCGTGCTACCAGATCTATTCCACGTCTGAACAAACAACAGACAGATCAACAGAATCAATCATATTGTCAACAGCGTTAACAGTTCACCACTTAAAACACAAACGCAAAACACCACTGAAAAGCCTGAGGAAGCGGCGAATTGTTTATTCGCGGGTGGCGGCATCAAACGCACGGCGCGTGAGGCTTCGGGAACTTTTCCCTGCATGAATAGATTATGGCTGGCTTGCCCTGCATACCGCAAAAAACAAAAGTTAATTTGACAGGCAGCGGCAATGTCCCAACTGCTCCTCCCACTACCCACGGAAGAGGCACTCCGGCCGCTTTCCTCTACCCTACCAGTGGTAAAGTATATACAGTACCATAATGGACCAACCAACCAACAGGTCAAATTTGTAGATCTCATGGCTCGATACCAACTGACTCGATTGGCTGACTAGTTCTATTCCAAACACCTAATCGATTCATACATCAGATGGTGTGTTTTAATGGCACCAGTAAACATGAAAGGAGAGGGGGGGGGGGGGGGGGGGGGG